>JAJMAH010000007.1:75480-275927 GCA_030564925.1 Geotrichum aggregatum
AGCCTTTGCCAAAGCAGGGAGGATTCCAACACCATCACCGCACACGAACGCAAAAGCAAAAGCGAAACATTTCGCCCAGAAACCAAGTCTGTATCAGACAAGCAAAGAACCATGTCTTCTTCTATACGCGCCTAATAGTTACTACCGACAGGGTGGTCTCCATAATTAGCCAGGACAATAAACTGATGTATTATTATACGTTCAAAATGAAACATTACTTCTCGCGGCTTTTTGGTACCTCAAGAAAAGAGGTTGTTTTTAACGCGGGCGCTTTTGACTGGACTTGTCTGGTTCGGAGGGGGAATTCTCAAGAGTGATTCGGGTTTTGACTTACGGTAAAACGAATTTTGGCTCAAGCCATCCATGAAAGAAAAAAAAAGACGTCTTGACTGCATTTGATACAGACCTGGGAAGATCTTATTTACTTTGTGTTTATATTTTACTTTTACCATTTTTGTTTCTACATAATCTTTCATAGCCGTGATTTCAATCTATTCATTCATTTGCCTTAAGGCCTTTTTCGCTGTTTTTGGGGCTTTTAGAAGAGGTTTATCGAAAGCCAGTGCTTTTTGATTAGAATCATCTGGTTTGGTTTAAAGATTCTCAAGTTCTATACGGGTTTTGACTTAAGGTATTACCATTTTTAGCTCAAAAAGAAGAAGGGTAGTTCGCATAAGGTTTTCCCCTGGTAGCATACAATCAGGTTTCCTTTAGTGTAGGGACTTACAGCAGATTCTGGTAGTATTCTGGCACCATTGACACACTTTTGACACCATCGACAAACTTGAACACAAACACGGCAAGTATGCTGATTTGTGCTGAATTGGCCTATATCAGACAAATACTTGAGCTGTCCTTCTTCTTCAGATACAGATAGTTATCAAGGTAACTGGCGTAATTTCCAAATTAACCATGACAATAATTTGATTCAACTATACAAGTCCTAAAAGCATGAAGAGCATAGCCATATTTCGGGTAAAACTCTTGCCAAATAACATTAATTTACGTCATATATTTTTTATCCATCAATTCCAATGACATTTGTATAAGGCTTTCCCTTGGCTTCATAGGGTTCACATAAGGGTTCCCCCTGCTTTCATGACATCAGGTTTCCATTGGCGCTGTGATTCAAAGGCCAACACTCTTTGCAAACTTAGGGAGCATTTCCACACCATTGCTATACCAGAGTGCAAACAAAGCCAGCAATTAAAGCTGATGCGTGTCAGACGAGAAAGTAAAACTGGGTTTCTACAGAGATAAACGCTTGTTAGAGATAGAATATTTTATACATATATAGCTTAGACAACAACGTGATTTTCCCAAGATGTAAAATTTTTTTCTTTTCTCGGTGATATGCTAATCATGAACATTAAGGCTCTGTTTTTTTTGAAAAAACATGCGAATAAGTGCGTAAGTGCGTGCAGTAAGCTTGCTCTCTGGAAGCAAGGCAAGTAGATACAACGACGCAAAAAAAAAAGCCTGAATCACTCATATTTCTGTTGCAGGTAACTCGTCTTCGGCCTCATCAACATTGATTTTCAGTTTTTCTGACGTTGATTGAAAAAGAGTGTGGTTTCTGTTCTTTTCTGCAAACCACATATAGGTTGCTAGTTTTAACTCAATTATATAGGAAGGCGATCAGTTTCTAGACTCTTGATCTAGGAAAAAAACGCAGAATTGTTTTAAGGCTTGGAAAAGTAACAGCTTTCTTTGCAAGTAGTGAATTGTTGGGCGCTTCTATACAATTCTTCTATTATTTTTCTCCCTTCCAAGTGGATGGCAAGGTAAGCCAGAGTTATTTTTGTTGTCTCCTGCTTAATGTCGGCTTTTGATTTTTTGTCACTAACTCAAGGCTCAAGGTTACACCATCTAACCTGTGGCGAACGTTCTCAGTTTTATACTCACAAGCTCTCACTTTTTTCAAATATGAGGCATTGGTTTTGAAAGCAGCCCTATGTAATCTAGTGGGCTGTACTGCTGCCTAGGGAGTAGCTAAAATGTTTACTTGGACTGATGGCTAGACGCAGAAATGCAAAAATATTTTTGTGACATGCTCGAGTATACATTAAAACTAGAGGTTGAGTTGAAACGCCCAACTGTGCTAAGTTTTTCCTCTATTACAAGAACCTTTTCATGAACTTGTCATACAACTTTAAAGACTTCATGCAGAGCAACCTCTTTTCGAATGTGACCAAATATTTATTTCACCTTTCTTTTTCTTACTATATATTTTAGATGAGAATTTTTACAGAAACACTCTTTGAAATGTTTCACTATGAATAGATCTTGTAGCTCGGTTCTTTGCATCACTGTAACGATGTGAATAGCGTGCGCATTGGCACAAGGTAACTGATACATATTGTCAGAGCAGAATTTATGAAATGGCCAGAAGGAATATTTAGATACGTGATGATAGTCAAGTCCTTTAGCCGAGAAATTGAAAATCAGAGTAAAGCAATACTGTAAAGCAACATTTGTGGGCCAGCATGAAATACTGAGTCAGCTCAGCTTCATGCTGTTAGAGTCAGCAGAGCACTGATCATGACAAAATTCAAATCGCTTTAGCATCTAATGACCTCTAAAGCAGGGTGTCGTTTGTAGTTTACGAAGGTGGCTTAAGAGTCAATAGCTCTAGCATGCTAGAATTCATTATTTTCATCCGTTTGGAAATATTCTTCCACTTTAGTCTGTAAATTGGTTACTAAATGAACCTGTTTGACCCTCTCTGAAAACATACTTTACTTTTCAGTTATAGACAAGATTTTGAAGTCGTTTGTAAAATGGTAAAAAAGGCAAAAACGTTTTTTGCACTACTCATTAGACTATATGCTTAACTACTTCTGGGATAATTTTGTTGTTGAAATTTGGAAGGTTAAGGTACCAACACCCCAACATTTTTATTTGGTTTTCTTGCAAAACCGGTAGTTTTGATATATAGATTTTTTATTTCACTTTAGATCCGTGCGCGTCTATTATGAGCACTCGCTAAATGCTTTGTTACTGTCTTATTATAAATCCGTTGACAGTTGCTTGGCTCCTTTAGACCAACATCACACAGTATTGAAAAGGCTAATGGCGAGTTGGAATCTATTTAAAAACGAAAAGCGTTTGTGCTAGATCTATGTGGATTCACACTTGACATGAATGCCTCGTTTTGTTTTTAACTTAAATTACTGTCAAAGACTTTAAAATAGGACCGAGATTCAGATCTAACCTATCCTCACACTGACGCTAAGATCTCATGGGTGATTGTGTGCAACAAGACAGCTACCAGATTAACAGCATTGAGACAACTTGAGTCAAAGTTTGAGGATGTTGAGGCACTTGGCTCTGCCAAACCTGTTGAGAAGCTTGCGTTAGAGAGGGTCTGCTTGAGTGTGCCAAGAAGGCTAAGAGACTTACTTATGGAAGCGATGCCGTAGGGTGAATTGAGCCAGTTTGTGCATGCTGTATGAAAGGAAAAAACTACTCTTCAAGCATTCTATCTAACCACTACTGTACGTTTCTTTATAGAGCGCATTGTTTACTAAATAAAGTAGAAAATGGTACATTTTCATTACAACTCAAAACCAAATAGGTAAATTTCGAGTCATGGAGTAATAGGAAAGAGGTTAGCAAGGTCTTGATATATTTCTCTTTATACCTAGGTCAATTTGGTTGTGACAAACCATGAAAACCTACGATCAATAACAACATCTTAGGCATTTGTCGAGGTTCTTCATCTACTTTACTTCATGCAACACAGTAAGGTTTTAGGCCTGTCCCAAAAGGTTTTGTAAAAAAATGTTATTGCCAATGTTCTAAGGACAGCTCTTTTTCACGGCACTTTTGAAGTTGCTGGAAATTCACGTCAATAATTGTGCTAACTACACCCAAGAAAGAAAGCTCTGGTCAATTCCCGACCGGGGATTGCTCATATGAAGATCGTTTGATCGTTGCAACAACTTTACTACACTATATTTTTTTTTTCTTTAATTATTTATGAACGTCTGAACAAAATCTCTTCGCGATAAATAACACGACATTTTATATTTTGATTGTATCTCTTGAATTCAAGTGTACTACTAAGCATTCAAAGTACCTCTGTCGTTGACAAAAATATTGATTTGGTCGGTTCTGAAATTGTCAGTGGTCATGGAGAGATCGGTGAATGTGATTCCCAATGTTTCCTTCCCGCTGGATGTGTATTCATTCCATTGGGTCAAACCTGAACCAACGTTGGGGTCATGGTGGTTTGCAAACGCAATGAAGTATCTGCGGTAGGCTTTGTATGGACCGATTTCCAAGAAGTACTGGAAAATTACATCAGATGCGTGGAAAGTTCCAATAATAGGAACCAAGTTATGAAGCGCAGTGGAAAAGAAGTTGTAGCGCTTGGCAGTAATACCACCCAAAGCAATGCGGCGAGGAGAGTTGAAAAGGAAATCGGTAATAATGGCAGTAATACGCTTGAACTGAGGGGTAACAGAGTTAAAAAAGCCTGTGTCAAATGGAGCACCCTTAGTAATGTCGTCCGGATAAGCAGTAGTAATGGTGTTGAGGCTTGCCTCTGGGGCATCAAGCATAATGCCTTTGAAAAAGCTTTTAACATCATCGGTTGTGGTAGCGTTAAGTGCAACAATACCAAGAATAGTTCCTTCATCTTGGTTACTACCTGTGATGATAGGGACATTTGCAATTTTTCCCGCCCTGAAAAGATTGTAGGCTGTGTCAGTGAGAATATCTCCGTCGGGACGAGGAGTAAATGCAATAAACTGTGGCAGAAGACCGAAGATATCAATGAGGTCGTATGAGTTTGAGGCAGTTGCAAGAACGCTGGCTGGTTTATTTCGGAGACAAGTCATCACCGAGGAAGAAGTAGGGTCGCATCCAGCTTTTGTTGCAAACCGTGCCAACTGTGCTTTGGGGGCTGCAGAAGTCACATCGCTAACTGGAAGACCGTTGCCAGATTGCATAATGGCGGACGTAAACAAAGGTTTACCTTTGTATGTGTTGTCGCCATCATATGCTACAAGATGATGAGCAATAGACATGGATCCAGCAGATTCACCAAAAATCATGACTCTAGAGGGATCTCCACCGAAAGAAGCTATGTTGTCTTGGATCCATTGAAGGGCAAGACGTTGGTCGTGCAAACCAACATTAGTGCTTCCCTCAGCCTTGGCGGCATCGCCACCAAGGAATCCATAAGGGCCCATACGATAGGGAATAGAAACGAAAACAACGGGCTGTCCCATGCTTACAGACTCTTTGACGTACTTATTACCCGAATAAGTGCCAGTAGAGCCAAACAAGAACGCACCACCATAGATCCACACCATGACAGGAAGCTTAGCATCAGCAGTAGTTCCTTTAGGTCGGAAAACGTTTAGGTATAGGCAGTCTTCAGACATGCTCACAGTACTGGAAAGAAGGTCGTAAAGTGGAGTCATCAAGAACCCAGGAAGAAGGGAGGTAAGTCCCACAGCGTCGCTGAGCAGCGTGAACACTCTGTAAGGATTGATTTGCATACAGGCATCTGCAAAGTTTTCTGCTTTGAGGCCGGTGTAAGTTCCAGAGTAAGGAGTAGGAGGCTTGAACCTGAGGTCGCCAAGAGGGGGATTTCCAAATGGGATACCTTTAAAGGTATCGACAGCGTTGTCTTCCAGGACACCAGAGATTGTTTGTTGCTGAATAACAGCCGTTGGAACGGGGATAGCTATTGCCCAGACACTTGCAACACAAGTTGCCAGAATAGAAATACTTGAGATCTTCATAGTGTGCGGAGAATTGAAAAAGATGATGGTATGAAGAATTTATCTGAGATATAGGAATATCACAGCTCTTAAATACTATTCCAAAGGCTGCAAATGATTGTTTCTTTAGTCATTGGTAGGTTTTTATAAAGCACATTGATACCTATAGCTTAAGCCATTCGTATCCTTGCGCGGAGCATGTTTGGTAGGAGAAGGTCATATTTCCGTGCGGAGAAATCTCATAACCTGCTAGATACTCTACGACTACAAGGTCGGGGACAAATGCATCATTCTCGCAAGTCTTGGCCATAAATCATTGTTGAAACACGGAACTAGATGCCATGTGTTTTCTGGATGAGGAAATTCAAGAAGATGGGAAGGCAAAAGGAATGAATGTGATGAAACTCAAGCGAGTCATTTGTCAGGACTTGCAATGATTGAACTATCGATTAGAACATTTAATAGACTGTGGAGACTACTATACTGAAGCATCATGAAAGCCGTTCTCAATAGGCGTAATAAAAGAAATCAGGTGTTAATCATGTCTATCCTCGTTGTCAATGAAGCGAACTAACGTATAGAATACTCTCAAAGTTTCTATGCATTTTGTCACCAGTATGTCTAAAAAGAGCAGAATATTTCACATAAAGTTTTCCCCTGATTTACAAAATCAAGTTTCCCTTAGTGCTGTGATTCAAAGGCCGACAGTCTTCACAGGCTCAAGGAGTACATGGTCACCATTGCTGAACAAGAAAGGATACAAAGTAAGCTAAACTGATCTGTATCAGATGAGAAAATGATACGTTTCTCTTCAGGTATATACACCTAATGTAGTTGAGTTGTCTCTACATTTTGTCTGGACAATAAGGTGGCTTGTCTGTTTTCAAAGATTTCCGGTCTAGTGAGCATTGTGAATCAGGCACTCCCTTGAATTTTGGCGGATTTGTTCTTCAATATACTGAAGGTAAGATGCAAGATGAATGCTGTATTTAGCCTTGTTAACTTATTGAAAGACAGCGTCAGCTAGGACCCAGATTGAACCAAGTAAGCATGTTCGAAATTAACTATCATCTAAGGCTCGAATATTTCTACTGCTAAACCTTCCGGAATTGAAGAGTTAACTTGCTTTGATAAACCATAAAATATAACCAGTAACTATCTACAAAGCCCGTAATACCCTGTGATAACTTTATTCCGATCAAGTCTTGCTTCACGATTCTCAATGCCTTTTATCGTAATTGGGTACAATCAATTTTTTCAATGTCTACTCCAACTAGCTTCAATTTTCATGAGTTCCACGCATTCCAACTTCAGGTTGGCCTTCCAAGTCATTTTGCAGCCTCCGTAAGACTTGAGCTGATGGCATGTGAATGCTTTGCTCTGTTCAAGAGTCACTCCGTTTTTAATCTATTTCTTTTGATCTATTACTACGACATGCTTTTCTTAAAGTTTAGCTTGCCTATGGGTCTACATAAACTATCTTGCACTGGTTTCACTGATCACTCGTTATGGGTTTACTTTCAAGATTCATCTTCCACAACTATTTTTGGGTTTTGCAGCCTTTCAACGGATTTTCCAACTTCCGGCAGGGGATCTGGATATTGTCACAGCAAAATCAAAACTCCATCGTAAAGCTTAAACAAGGAACAAAGGAATTATGACGTGCCGTCACAGCACGCACTAGGTGTAGAGAATCGCTTGTTAGCGAATGATAGGACACATACAAATTAGACTTCATAGTCATTTAAATAATTATATCTCTAGCTGCATAGCTCCATGAACCAACGAGATGTTCATAGGACACACTTGAATTGAATTTATGTGAATAGTATACGAAGGAATTGAGCTAGAGTCTAGATCAAATAAACTAGTGGGCCCCATCCCATCATGAATGACAGAGGTCATGGAAACTTGTAAGATTTCGCAAAATGCCAAGTAAGAGCAAGCGTCGAAACTTCAGTGAAATGTCCCAGAGAAACTTGCATACACTGTATTGGTGTTTATGACCACAGGTTGTTGATAAAACACGAGATGTTCTAGGTCTACATGCCTACTATATACGGCAGCAATGAAATTTCTCAGCCATCAACTTAATTATAATGTAGCTAACGAGTCGTCGGTCTGAGAGATTTTACAATAGTCTATTGTTGAAAAACCTTCCCCGCAAAATATAACACAAATCTGAGACCTTTTAAATGTAAAACTAGCGATTAACCTTATCAGAACTTTCCCAGCTTTGGGGCTCCAAAGAGCGCGCGCAAGAAACTTTACCTTTGTATCAAAAGTTCAAATTGAGACCAGATGAACTAAAGGCACTTAGCATTTCGTAACGCTTTTTTTACGTTGTATTATCTGGGGCACATAGCTAAGCGTACCATTGTGAGGTGGGGAGGAAAAGCCATGAACTTTGCCGTGTGTCCTTAAATTTCGAGATGTCCCAAAGCTAATTTCGAGAACGCAAGTTTCATACTGACCCAATCGATTGCGTTGATATATTCTGTGAAGAGTACGCCGATTCCTCCTAATACTAGCATCTAGATAGTCGCCAAAACTTAGGAATGTTTGTCGAGTGCCAAGAAAGATATCGCGAAGTGTAGCCAATGGATGAGTACTTCGCGTTTTGTAAAGCCAAAATTTAGCTTCAGGATCTTTTTCACATGGCAACCCCAGAAAGCAGTATGTAAACCTTGAATTAGCTCTCCAGCGACACCTAGAGAGATTTACAATTGCCAGACCACTATCAAAGAAATCACCTCACAATTAATTTTTTGGGCTTGTTTTGTGGTCGGAATGCACAGTATTACGTCAAAAGACGAGAAGAGTTGATGTCATTTTCTGGAGAAAAAAGTTCAAGAGCTGCCTCTGATCTAGTTTAGCCACTCGTGTTCTCGATTTGCTTTTAAATCCGCGCGATGAAGCATATACTTTACTCTCATAGCAAATTGCTCTTGTAGGCTTCAGCACTTTGACTGGTGAATAAGATTTAGTGACTTCACTCCAAGTTCGACTTGGCCCACAGTGGCCTAGAATTGTAATTAGAATAGCCCCAAGCTTTCAGAAATTCAGAACTAGCCTCCTGACCTACCAAATGTACTAAAAAAAAAAAACCTTCAGTTTTTGCTGCTACTTTCACTCTAAATTTCATTAACACTTGAGCATATCAAACTTGCTATTGGAGACTAAAGCTTTCAGCTGTACAGTCTGAACACAAATAGGCACACACTCACACTCACACTCACACACACACGCACACACACACACACACACATGAACATAAACATGGAAATGGAAATGAACATACAGCATTTGCCGTGTAGTCAACGTCACGTTATCAGAAGAGAAATTTTTGGCCGGTAAGTTGCAGATTTTACCGAATAAAATAAGGCTGAGATATCTTTCCAAAAAGTACTGATGTACAAACTCTGATCCAATCTAGCCCTGACTACACGCTGCCCGTGAGCTGCAAGTGAAGTGCTCTCGGACCTTCTAAGAACGAATGTCCATTTTTAGACAGTTCAAGTTGTTGTACTGTAGAACGTAGTTAATCAACGACTACTTGGCTACATGCTACAACAGATCTTGGTGTTTAAAGCAATTCCATCTAAAAAAAATGATCCTGCTCAAGTTTTCTGTTCTAAAATTTTTTAAAACGTTCTAAACCTCTATCAGAAACTTTCATTTGGACTATACCGTAGCGTTGCATGGCATCGGGTTTCCAATGCGTTGTTTGGACCTTAATTCCAGTTCCAGGGCTGTATTAGTCTAGACTAACAATCCTACTCAGTAACATTCACGCTTTCTCACACTTCGGGCACGTATAGAACTAGTAGACAATTTTATGCTCATTTAGTCTACTTTACGGGGTATATTCTAGGTTACTAGTTTTATTTTTCTAACAAGTTCTAATGGTGATACAAAGCAGCAGCAACTCAATCCTAAAAGCTTACTATTACTTTAAATGACACTCAAAGAGTCAATGGCATATTATCTTCACGTAGACTACCGATCTACAATGCCCCCTTACTAAACTTTACATTTTGATCAAGCTATTGTTTGCGTTTGACTTGGAGACACATATTGAGCAAACGTACCTTTTTGAGTCGTTTCATTCTAAACGTTTTTCAAGCTTTAACCATATCTTCAGACTGCTCTTAAGCATTTGAGGTATTTCCAAGTATAACTATCTTTTGTGAGCATTGAACAAAAACTCTAGGGACTCAAGCTCAAGTCCAGACAATTATACACTTGAATTTTGAGGCTGTTCAACTTGGTGACGCCTGGTAGTCTAAAACTTCAACGGTCCCATAGATGTAGCAATCTAGTTTATCTTCTAAATCTTTATATGACGATAAACAAGTTACCTGGAAGCTCTCTTTCAAAATGCCTAAGACTTCAAACAGCCTGGTCTTATAACCAAAATGTAGCTTCCTTGCTCTCTTTCTCTTTTGGAGTAAGGAGCACTTAAGAACATGGCGCTGCTGGCGCAGAGGTAGCCACAGTCAACTAGACTCATTTTTCATTCATTTTTGATAAGAGATAAATTTAATTCCGTTCATTTAACGAAAGCTCAAACACCTTGAGCGCAGACCTCTTTACTAATTGTAAAGCCCATGCTCTATTGCGTAGGCTTGCGCTCCCTCACGGCTACAAGAAATGAGGGACAAAAAATTATGACAACCAAGGGATTCGAACCCTTGCCTCCGGAGAGATAAGGACCTTAACCTTACGCCTTAGACCAACTCGGCCAGATTGCCTCTTGATGAGTGTTGAGGCTTTGATGTCTTATGAGAAATCATAACATTAATTGCTAGTTTTCTATGCTAATTTTTTTTTATCGCGGTATTAGAACGCATGGGATAAGCAAACTCTACAAAATGCTAGTAGACTTGTTTAGCACACTCCATATTAAGAAATGAGCTCAAAAAATTTACTATTTAGTACAGATTTGTTTCTGGAGCATTTTTCTTTTGCTATTCTCAGATGGCAAACCTTTTAGGGTAGTTCGCATAAGGTTTTCCCCTGGTACCATACAACCAGGTTTCCCTTAGCGTTGGGGCTCATTGCAGTCTCAGGGAGTATTCCGACACCATCGACGCAATTGAACACAAACACGGCGAGTAAGCTGAATTGGTCTGTATCAGACAAAAACCTGCTGTCCCTCTTCTTTAGGTATAAATAGTTATTACAGCTTGTGTAGTCTCATCATTTAGCCAGGACATTAAATTGATTTATTATATTTTGCTATTCTCACATTCTTTAGGTATGAATAGTTATTACAGCTTGTGTAGTCTCATCATTTAACCAGAACATTAAATTGATTTATTATTATTATATTATTATCTTTTTATTCCTTTAGCGCTGTGATTCAAATGACGACGGTTTTTGCAGTCTCAAGGAGTAATCTGACATTATTCCTGCACTTAACAAGCTAAACTGGTTTGCGTCGGACAAGAACATGAGCAGTCTTTTTTTGGAGTTGAGGAGTTATTACGGTTAGTTTGGCCTTCAGTTTTAGCCAGGACAACAAGGTGACACATTTATCACTCTTTCCCACTTGAATAATGAAGTATTTCATTCAACCTGTATTATAAAAGCATATTGAAAAATCAGAAATCAAAAAATCAATCAAGTTTTCTTTTTATGTCTGCGTTAAATGCCGTTAAGTTTATTTTTTATTTTTTATAGATGGCTTCTGCCAAAAGTTGTGCTACTAACGCCAAAACCAGAGTCACTCTTAAAAATGTTCCCTCAAAATTGATAAATAGGCAATTTGACAATAGATTGAACTCACGTCTAAAAAAGATTGGTAGGGACGAAAATGATAAAAGAATCTAACCTGCTAAATCACTTTACTATCTTGGCTAAATGTGAAAACTGCCCTTATAATAATGACTGTTGGACGAATGAAAGGGACACTTCGGGTGATAGTCTTGGGAACAATTTGTCTCCCGTTATATCATAATAACTTAGGGCGTGAACCACCTTGAATACTCTTTTTAGAGAGAAATAAAGTAATTTGACAACATTCGATGCAAAGAAACTTTCTTTTTTGGCTTGTGCTTCTTTTAACATTCCAGTATCTATAATGAAGTTATTTTACGCAACGTCAATTTTCTTGTTCAACTAGATCATGTTTTTCTAGCTGCCAATATATTCGTTTTTTTAACAAGATTTTCCCTACTACTAAGGTATCAAGATGCGGTAAAAAGGCAGTAAGCCTATTCTACAAAGATTGCTGACCGACACCTGTCTGGCGAAAATTTTAATCCTTCGCATCTAGCAACACTCAAATAAAGCACACTTGGTATTTAAAAAGCGGCTACTAAATAAGTTGCTGCGCCATGACCAGGCAAAAAGAAAGCCTAAAACGTTAGATCCTGCTTACGAAAAAATAGAGTCTCGCAAAAAAAAGATAGTAGCAAAAATTAAAAACAACGCTACTAGTAGATTGCTTGTGCACATATTCTTACTATGTATACAAAAAGGGATAGCGGCAAAAGCAGATGGCTAAAAACTTAATTGAAGGTCGGACTCAAAAAAGTATTATGAAAGAGTTTATGCAAACCTGAAGAAAGGCTATTTACCTTCATTGAAATTAGCGTGCATTGTACTCAGCAGTGGTAAAACGTTTGATATTATTATTGAGAGGAAGTCTAACACAAAGCTCAGAACTGTAAAATCAACGCTAGGTCAACTTGAACACTAATCAAAACTCTTTTGGTTCGTTCCATTACTACTGAATACTACGGTGTTTTAAAGCAAATTTTATGTAGGCTTCTTTGAGAAACTTCCAATACAACTGGGCGGCTATAAAATATGCCAGCCCTTTGTAGCGTGCCGCTATCAAAGTGTTGTATCACTTTGACAGAAGTATAATACCATTTTTAAATATGACTGCTGTGTACTGTTTTTGTTAATGATTAAACACGAAGCTAGCCAGTCTGAAATCAGGAAATTGCTCTAGTACTGCTGGAGCAGCTCCCAACTAGGAAATAATTTTGATTGTGTCACAACTATAGCTAAAAAATATTGGTAGATGAAGGCTTGGGATTGTAACACTTTTTCTTAATAGATCCTAGTTTTAGCAACGTTTCAGTTTTTAATTCGGTCCTGTTATATTCGCCTAACAGACGTTGGTGCTCAAGGTTGACTGCCTTTGCTGTGTGCCTGGTTGTATTTACTAAGGTCACTAGATATCCCGCTCTGTTCGCACTATTTCTACCAAATATTTCTTCAAAACACGTTAGTTGTGCAAATTATGCCGCGGTTTTACAACTAAATATTCTCAACAATCTTGGGAGGCTAGTGGCCAAGCTCTCAAAATTTTTTTTCGTTTCACAAAATGTACTTTTATATTTCATGACTAGGGGCATACGTGTTCAGGTTTATTACTTGATGTCTCTCAAGTTTTCCAAGCCCCATTTTGCCCAACTAAGCATAAAGGGTATCGTCGTTCATGAGAGTGCCAATCGCATCCGTTCTGAAATTGTCGGAAGTCATAGAATTACCTATAAAGCCAAACTCTAGAGTTTCCTTTCCACCGTTCGTGTATTCGTTCCATTGGGTCAAACCTGTTCCAACGTTGGGGTCGTGGTTGTTGGCAAATGAGATCCAGTACCTGCGGTAACTCTTGAATGGACCAAGGTCCAGGAAGTATTGGAAAACAACGTCTGATGCATGGAAAGTTCCAATAACAGGAGCTAAGTTGTGAAGCGCTGTGGAGAAGAAGTTGTAGCGTTTAGCGGTAATACTGTTTAGAACAACTCTACGAGGCGAGTTGAAAAGGAAATCTCCAATAATGGCAGAAATGCGCTTAAACTGGGGTGTGATGGAGTTAAAAATTCCTGTGTTGAATGGAGATCCTTTGGTAATGTCATTAGGATAAACGGTAAGAACGTTCTGAAGACTTGACTCAGATGCCTTGTGGAAAATGTTTCCAATAAAATTATGAACGTCATTGTTAGTGGAGGCGTTGAGTGCAACAATACCAAAAATGGTTCCTTCATCTTGGTTACTACCTGTAATGACGGGAATATTTGTAACTCGTCCCGACTTAAAAAGATTGAAAGTACTATCGGGGAGAATGTCTCCATCAGGGCGCGGAGAAAACCCAAAGAACTCTGGCAGAAGACCAAAAATGTCAATAATGCCATATGAGTTTGAGGCAGTTGCAAGGACGTCACCTGATTTGCCTCGGAGACAAGCCATAACTGAGGAAGAAGCAGGGTCACAACCAGCTCTGTTTGCAAATCTTTCAAACTGCTCTTGAGGAAATGCACTGGTCACGTCATTGTAGGGAAGGGCATTGCCAGATTGCATAATGGCAGATGTGAACAAGGGCTTACCTTTGTATAAGTTGTTACCTCCGTATGCTGCCATTTGATGACCAACAGATATGGAGCCAGCAGATTCACCAAAAAGCATGACTTTTGAGGGATCTCCGCCAAAAGAAGCAATGTTGTCTTGGATCCATTGAAGGGCAAGACGTTGGTCGTGCAAGCCAACGTTGGTGCTTCCCTCAGCCTTAACAGCATTACCACCGAGGAATCCATAAGGACCCATACGGTAAGGAATAGAAACAAAAATAACTGGCTGTCCCATGCTCACAGACTCCCTAATGAAATTGTTTCCGGAGTAAGTTCCAGTGGATCCAAACAAGAAAGCACCGCCATAGATCCAGACCATGACAGGAAGCTTAGCACTGGCGGTAGTACCCTTGGGCCGGAAAACGTTCAAGTAAAGACAATCTTCAGACATGTCAACAGTTCCAGCAAAAAGATCGTAGAGTGGAGTCATCAAAAATCCAGGGAGAAGGGAGGTAAGTCCTACAGCGTCACTCAAGAGTGTGAATAGCTTGTAAGGATTAAGCTGCATGCAAGCAGGCTTAAAGTTTTCTGCTTTTAGCCCGGCATATGTTCCAGTGTATGCTGTAGGGTGTTTGAATCTGAGATCTCCAATAGGTGGATTTCCAAAAGGGATACCTTTGAATGTGTCCACTGAGTTGTCCTCAAGAACACCAGAGATTGTTTGCATCTGGACAACGGCTGTTGGTACTGGAACAGCTGCTGCCCAGGCACTTGTAGCACAAGTGACCAAAAAGGTGAGACTTGATATTTTCATAGTGAAGTGATAGAGAAGATGAAAAAGGAGAAGATGATGATGAGGATTGGGCAAATTACCTGAGAAATCACCGCTCTTAAATGCTTTTGGTGAGTGTATGTGGGCAAGTGTTATTTTCGGCTCTTGGACTCATATCGTCTTGATGTTTGGATGAAGTCGATCATGCTCTTGTGCGGAGTATCAGCAGTCTAACTTTATCATCTTGAGAACCTTATTACCTGGGAATACCGGGTTGGTAACAAACAAGCAATTATTTGAACAAGACTGTGTCAAGAGAAGATTTTTGGTGATTTTGCATTTCGGGTACATATCAGAGAAGAGAGGGGAGATGGAGGGTGATGAATGTGATGAAACCCATTGGAATCCACGTTCAATGAACTAATTTAAACTACCAGATTGGAGGCAGTACTTTGCCATTTGAATGTCAGGCTCTCTGAAGTTTGTAAAAAAGAAAATAAGGCAAGTATAACTTAGTTTAGTTTTCTTTTCGCTGTAACGAACTATGGGGGCACTTCTCTTATTATTTCCTCACTGTCAGAAAACATCGATAGTTGTTAATCAACTACTTTCTTTCAAACTTCTTGTTACGTGCTGTGAAGCCCCAGTTTGAGCAGAGATTGCTAGCTAGAGGAAGACATTGGGCTTGCTTGGTTCTACCTGCATTTGCCATAAGCATAGGACTTATAGATTTATATCTAAATCTCCAGACTTGACACACCAGAAAGCTTAACTTTTCATGGAGCGCTACCGCTCGCAGCATACTGCAAAATAATTTTTATCTTGGTCAAGTCCTGACGAACTCAAAGTTTTAAGATCTTCTCCCATGATTGAGTCCAACAAGCAAGACCTGCTTCGAACCCCCGTGTGTCATGCCAAGTTAGTCGTGCAGCCGTCGCGAAACTCAAGCAAAACACGTGTCCCTACTTCGGTTCACCCCAGGTATAGTTCGGTGTCATCAAAAGTTGATCTTCTCTCTTTTAGATCTGTCTTTCTATAGATTCTTCCAGTTTCTGGCTTTCTAGTGATTAACAGACAGTGCCACATTAACCACTTTCAGCTTGAACGACTGTATGTTTGCTCCTTTGTATTTCTGAGCCTACTGAAAACATTTTTGCCTGTCGATTTGACAATCTTGAGCTTCATTCGCTCCTGATTGAACCTTATACCGAACTATAAAAGTTTAATCAAATCTCGACTCTAGTCTATTCTATTCTATATCAGTGATGTCAGCGTCACAACAAACTGGCCGTACGCCATTTATTTGTTGTCACATGCCTTCGTTGTCTTGGCTATTACCAGTCGGTAATGACCCGCGAAGACAATAAAGCAAAGATGACGATGTCATCATTTCAGAGTGAGGTGCGTAGTCTAAAGGTAGGCCAACCTCTGGACAATTACAGTTCACGGTCATCGCGACCAATAAATAGATTCAAGGACTTTACAAAATTGCTGTACTTTACTATAATTACTATGCCTGCAGCTGCATAGCTCCATGAGCTTAATTGATCCAACATGAATATTAAGGATTTGACTTGTGGAAGAGTAGAACTGTGAGCGTTGATGACATTATATGGGACAAGAAAAATACATACAAGTTGCAAATCTATTACTGCGTTGTTTGCATCATTGTCGAAGAGCCTCATGGAGTGCGACAATTCTAGTATCATTGTACAATTATATATATATATATAAATATAAGACGCAACAACCTGCAGTAATTTGGACATCCAACACGCATACAATGCCATTCATGTAGCATCTCAAAATAAACTTATACATGTCACAGCTTAATATGGCTTGTGAAATTTTCAGAGCTTTGCTTGAAAAAACCTTCCCTGTTAAAACAAACAGATCTAAGATTTTTCAGGAGTCACAAGAGCAATTTACTCTCAAGCTCTTTTGGAAAGGCTCGAGACGTGTGAAAAAGAAAAAGCAAGAGAAAGGAAAATATTGACAGTTACTGTATGAATCCTGTCATGAAGGGTACTCAATGGTGTGTCGAAACGTAGATTTAGAATCTACCTTATGGAAAATTATAGCTACGATAAGCGTTCCATTAGAATAGGCTAGACTCTATGCCATAAATCGCAACGGATTTTGAGACATTCCACAAACTTAGCTCCGTACCTGCTCCGAAATCAGATGTCCCAAGAACGCTTTGAAGGTAAATGTTTCACTCAGAAGTAAACAATTGTCTAATTGAATCTTCAGTGAGATATGGTGACTCGGCACTTCTTTTACTAAGTTTTCCAATAGATAAGCCAATAAGCGCGCTTGTTAGAGGTTCTTGCCTATTTTAATACCTGACTGTTTATGCGCTTAGGATCAGCTGTACTTCTGCAGCTGTCTAACAGTCAGAGGTTTGGAGGAATATGCAGGTCAGAATCTAGATTAACAGTAGCTTTGCCTTTATGTCAAGTCTAAACAAAAATCTAAGACCTTTTCTCACATGCCGTATTAAGAAGTTAACACACAGTGAAAAAGTACGATGAAGAGGGGCGTTCGAGATTCACAACTCAATACAACTTAGTGGTATACTTTTCATCGTTCCGTTCTAAAATGTAAACTAGTTTAGTCTGCATGGAATGCATTGCACTTGTTGCAATGTATGATGACTGACAATTTCTCGCAAGGGATCATGGGAAGGATGCAAAGAACTTGCTAAATTTTGCCTTTCAAATCGAGTTGAGAAATAAAGTTCCTGAGGAACCGAAAACCAGACAACTGTAGCCGAGCATGTGAAAACGGAAAAGCTTTGAAATCCACAGCATTGTAGCGGTACACTCAAGATCTTGGCAAAAGCTTATATTTGTATTCCGGCATAAAAAAACTTCTAGCTTGAAGTATTCAGGGATCACGATTCGTGATAATGAGCAGACCAATAATTCTACGAAATCAGGAATAAATGAACGAGCGCCGAATTCAATGGGGCTGCAAGTTGCAGATATTATTTCCAAAGAACACAAAGGAAATAGAATAAAGTTGGCATAGGTTTGCAGAAAATACATGATACAATATGAAGGTCAACTCACAAATAGCTTCTTTAAGTAATAGCTTTCGCATGACTAGAGGATTGGAGGGACAGAAAGGTGATGGTAAAATATTATTTAATAAGCGCGTAGTAACAAATAATTAGAAAGTTCAGAGCCAAACATTTTTACCTTTTTTATTAGACATTTCGTTTGGACTGCTGACTGGGTCTTGCGATCGGGCCAGCCAAATGAGGAATTTGCCAGCATTACTAGGCATCAAGAGGAATCTATATCCGAAAACTTTGAGATTCTGTTGATTATTTCAGTGAACCCACATCATCTTGACAAACTTATAGAGCTTGCTGCTTGCCGTCTTCTCTGCATAGCCTGCATTTAAAGCTAGATTGCATAAATCTATGTAGAATGTTCTTTGCGGCAGTCAGTGACAAACTTACTCTTTTGACTATATCCTCAAGGCCTTTCGAGATGTAAGATATAGCGCCACTAACAGTATACACGAACAACATTGTGTGCAAAGCGCAATTTACTACAGTATTACTACCGAGCAAAAAATAACGTAAAATTGAGACTATTAGTGTAGTCTAATCCAAAGATTTTTCAGTCCCGCTCATCAGTTTTGTTACGACCGGAACCTTTCTTTACGCGGACTGGAATTGGGATTATAAAAGCCTCAGAATACAGTAGCCCAATCTGAAAACAACTTTGGAGGCATCTTTTAACACCTGCAATATTTTCTCCTCTTCTCATTTGCTTGGCACCTCGGTGAAAGATTCAGAGTAATGGCCAAGAAAGTCTTTAGGCGTGCATGTGCACAATATCAGATCTTTTCTATAGTCGAGAGTCCACCCAACAAAGACTCAAACTTGTCAGCGTATCATTACTGAACTTTTCGTTAAAAATAGAGCATCAGATCGCGTCTATTAAAGAGGTCAAATCTTTGAAAGTCTAAGGAAACTGCGGATCTATTAACATTTGCTCGACAAAAAAATACACATCATTTGACGCAACGCCCGAGATATCG
Organism: Geotrichum aggregatum; assembly: GCA_030564925.1. Classification (NCBI taxonomy): domain Eukaryota; kingdom Fungi; phylum Ascomycota; class Dipodascomycetes; order Dipodascales; family Dipodascaceae; genus Geotrichum; species Geotrichum aggregatum. The sequence continues at coordinate 94,350 of JAJMAH010000007.1, forward strand.
TCGTGTATAGTTTTTCTCAATTCTTATTCAAAATCAAGTTTAGAAATAAGAGCTTAAAGCAGGTTGTCCTGAGTTGACCGAGGTTTCCCCAAGCGCATGTGAATCTGGTACCTTTGTTCATCTTAATGACTTCAGTAGACTGAACAGGCGTAAGTCGTTAGAAGTTCCAGCATGCTTCTAGATTCGAGAGAAGTGTTTATAAGCATTCGATTTATATGAATTCAAACATAGCAGTACCGCAATAATAGACTAGCGGCAGTTGATAATAAATTGAATTTGAAGCCTAAAATTGTCAAGTTTGCCATTTAAAGGTGTGTGATATCGTCAGTATTCGCAGGTTGTCTACTTTGATTCGTAAAACGATCTCGGCTTGAAGTTGAACCATACTTTCTCCACATGCTCTTAAGAGTGCAAAATTGAGCTTCACGCACCAGTGCATAAGAAAATTTATAGAAAAAAAGAGGGTCAACAACTGTGAAAAAGATTGTACACATACTTTCCAAATTATTTTCATATCCTTATTTTAAATGATGGTAGACTTTGAATTTAATTATTTTAAGCTTGAGTACATCTACTTGTGCTTTTTTATTTTTTACGACAGCTCGATGTAGCTACATGCCTTCATGTATTAATACCTTGCATCTCCTTCCTTAGGTGAGCTAAATGGTGTACAAACAGAAAGCTAGGAAGGAAGTTGCTGCCAACTGTATAAGGCTATCTATCAAAAACGTTGTAGTCTACAGTACAACGTACTTTGAAGATCGTGTCATTCTTTTAACTCCTAGTTTGAATTTTATTCATAGTTAACGTTCCTTCTCGCTTACCATTAGAGCCCAAACATCATTATTCAAAGAAAAGTAAAAAGTTCACAAAGCAGTTCAATCTAGCGACTCTAGTCGACCGTAGATTGGCTTGCAAGTTCAAACTAGAAATTCAAAAGAGCTGTGAGGTGAAGCGACAGTCGTTATAAACAGTTATGCAAATTTCTCTCATCATATACTATAGTTTACTGAATATAAAGTCATCAACATGGAGTAAACATGAGATGGTAGTCTAACATCTCACCACGCACACCGCCTACTACTGACAGCGCCACCACTGTACTAGAGTCACTTTCTTGCCTTCCACTTATTTCTATTTCCATCCAACACGTCTTTAGAGACCCCAAGTTGAGCCATGACATCCCTCGTTACTGATGTCCCACTTCCTGCTCCCGTTGCTGATTGTGAGGCTGAGCCTCTCATCAATGCAGGCATCGACCCAAGAATAGCTCCAGGCCCTCCTTTGAATACCTTTTGCTGTTTTGAAAAATGAGCTCTGGGCTTCGTTGGAGATGGAGACATGGGCGCGCTTCTTTTAGGAGCTACAGAAGTACTACCACCACCACCGCTGCTCGCAGCATTGCTATAGTACAGTCCTTTTCGAGGTGTCTTCTTGTCAGGCGAAAGCATCATGGGAAGCTTGTACAAACTCTCTGCATTTTTCGGCAATTCATACGCCCACCCATTTTCGTCAATAACATTCAAAAACGCTTTCAGCACATTGCTCGAGTCCAGCGTTTTGCGCGACCCCACAATTATAAGTTTACACTTAGCCCGCGTGAATGTCACGTTCAATCGCCGCCAGTCTCGCAAAAGATCGCCAATCATGTTGTTGTCATTGGCTCGTACCAGTGAAATAATGACACATGCTTTGTCCCGCCCTTGCGACCGGTCTGCCGTGAGAATTTCAATGCCGGGCCGCGATTTGAGTCTGGTGTTGAGGAGTTTGAGTTGTGACCGGTAGACGGAAATGACACCAATGGTATCTTCGGGTACGCCACAGGCACAGAGCGATTCGGCAATAATTCTGACCAGCTCAGCTTCTTTGGGGTTCTGGATCCGCTCGTCATTAATGTTTTCCAGCGCAGGAAGATTGTCGGTATTCAAAAACAGAACCTTGGCACTATCAGCAAAATGTTAGCAGATAAAATAAACAAATATAAAAAAACTAAAGAAATCACACCTTTCTTGTAAGACCCATTCAATCCAGTCGTCTTCTGAACGACAAGCTTTCCACCCCAATATAGCAGACTTGTTAGGCACATGGAGCGACTGGTTTGCAATCTCTTCTGATCCACATTTGAGCCGTCCATCATAAATTAGACGGTTCGAAACCATCATAATATCTTCACACATGCGGTACTGGTGTTCTAAACTGACCACAGACTCTGGGTGCGCGTCGTTCAATCGTTTAAACAGGCTAACATCAAGACCACCATCTTGCGCGTCGGGGTTTTTAACCAGCGGCGACAACTGGAAATGATCACCGATCAAAATGAATTTATCAGCATACCGAATAGGCCCAAGACACGTTGGCAGAGTTACTTGCGAGGCTTCATCGACAATGCAGTAATCAAACTTGCGTCGGCTGAATAACCAGTGAGTAATTCCAAGACACGTAGATGCCACAACTGGCGGGTTCATGTAGATTTGCTCAAGCTCAGCTTTACTGTGCGGCTTACGGTCGTTTCCGACAGCAAAATGTCGCACCTCGGGGTTCACCAGGGACGGTCTACCAATGCGCAGAATGTCGAACCCACTGTCCTTAACTTTTCGAAGTATAGTATCCACCGCAGAATGTGTGTATGAAGCCAGCAAGACTGTCTTTTTCTGCGCCACCAGAATTTCGATAATTGCAGCAATGGTAGTGGTTTTACCGGTTCCAGGCATACCCAATATCAGTGCATAATCTTGTGCGCTCAGACATTTCTGAATTGCTGCAATTTGATCAACATTAAATCCCGACCCTTTTGGAACAGCCCAGCTCTGCGATAGCTCTGTCCTAAACTTGGGTGCATCTAAATCAACAATAGTCTGAAGTTGGTTGTTTGAATTTTTCCGCAACAAGAGCTGAACGAGATTGTTGCGAGCCACGCCCATGGCTTGGCCAAACTCGTCCTTGTCGATTCGAAAAGTCGTCGAAACTTCTGGTGCCTGAGTGTTCGAAATTCCTGTGGAGCGCATCAAACTGTGATAAGCTTGATTTGTCTCTTCATCAAAGTTAGGCTGTTTTTGTAAAGAGTCAGTGAGCCTCCTATTAACCGTTATCGTAAGCGTCGATCTCGTCGCACCTGTAAATATACCAGAGGCTAGATAAACATGGCCAGACTCGTCAGACACAATGATAGGATCACCAGGAGATAGATGGCTCTCTTGGAACTTGAAAGGGCCATCATTTGACGCGTTTTCTCTTTCCAAGACATATGTGTATCTGCTTATAACCTCAGAGAGATGCACTTCTTCTGGGGGGCCCTGAACCTTGACTCTTGCAAAGCATCGCCCAGCGGCTTCACGCAAAGTACTCGTCATTGTCCATACTTCCTTCAGGTGACCACGTAGTTCTTTTTCTTCAATCACCAACAAGTTGTTCCAGTGATTGAAAAAAGCTGCTTGATGTGGCGTAATGTGGCCCACATGCTTTTCGTAGTCTTTCAAAAGCCCTGGCGCAAGTAGAGATTCGGGGTTTTCCGGCGTTATACTGGCATTGTTGTCTACACAATGGAAAGTCATGCATGCCTCGATACGCTCACACATGTGGCACATACGCTCGTTATCGATCATTGGAGGTAAAACTTCACGATTGTCACCAGCGAGAGCTAACTGGTTGCGAGCAATCAGCAAATCACGTATTTCACCTGAAAACCCTGGGATACGTATAGTTTCACCTGTTTCCGAGTAAACCAATACACCGTACTTAATGTCAATGCCATAGCGATCAGACAAAAGAAGAGTGTATAGCGTAGTTTGAGCTCGATGCCCCACAGATCTTGTGTTCTTTGAGGATTTTATCTCCAGCGGAGACAGAAACTTCCATTCCCGTACTGCGTCTTGCAAGCAGGTCTCAACTGTAACATCAATTTTTCCCTTGAGCCCATACGTAGGCGACCATACTTCTTCTTCAACATCGATGATATTGCTCACAGACATGAGTCTGCGAGAACGTGATCTGTGTTCGTCAACAAACGAGTAAGGCTTTGGGACAGGGGAAATAAATGTTTTGCCCCATTCACATATAGCCGGAGACTTTGTTCGCAAGTACTCTGTTGCTGCCTGAGGATCAACGTCACATATGTATAAATCTTCCAAAAACGCTTCAACCATGACGTCAATTTTAGCATAAACAAACTTCTCTGTAAATGTATAGGCCGCAAGGCAGGATTGGAAGATCTCATGAATTATAGATCCGTAAACCATGTAGATGTTGGCCTCCCCACCAGACCGGAACCGGTCTCGGAGTATAATTTTGCGATGGCAGAAAAAGCTTTCCGATACACTCGTACAGCTTATGAGAGTATCAGGTAAAACAACAAGTAGTAGATGATCGTTGTCAACTATTATGACACTGCCAGGCTTTTCATCGTATGGCCCAATGATGTGAATAATGTGCTGAGCAGCTGGGGCAGACTCCAGCCAGCCGTCGCGAAGTAGCACGTAAAAAGTATCCTTGGCGTGATTGACTACAACAAGGCAGGTCTCATCCATCAACTGGCTGTTTCCTGAGTCGTCTGTTTTCACGTACTGCCGATGTGACACCTCCGTCACTAGATATCTATGAACATTAGGATTTTCGATAATGGTTGTCAATGGGACTGCTTCCTCCGTAAAAGCACGGGTGCGTTGGAGTCTGTCCTGCTTAAAGTCTTTTAGTTGTGGTATTAGTGGTTCAAGAAAAACGGATTCTTGCTTTGCTAGTATGGGTTCAACAAGGGTCGTTTCGGAAACTGCTCGTTTGATTGAACGTGCTAAGGGTGGGGTTGGCTTGTTTGCTGGCTCAAGGGAATTGTAGATCTTGTCTACCTCTTCGAGCAGATTGGATTCATCGAAGTCTGAATCAAAATCGCTATCGAAAAAGTCTGCATCAACCTCCATTGGAGACGGGCTTTTGCTTTTGCTTTTGCTTTTCGACGTCTTTGAAGGGGAATCATGGTTATCAACGGTATCATTGACTTTGGTGGAGGATCTATGACTTTTAGGCGAGTTTTTGTTGCTGTTGCTATTGCTATTGCTAGTGCTAAGAACATCATCTATGAGATTGTCAAACTCGTCGTCCATGATTTGGTCGAAGTCTGAAGACAGGTTGTCATCTTTGTAGGGGAACGCGGGAAATTGAGTTGTTTCGCAGGGTGTGTTTGCTTCCAGCTTCGAAACAGGCGTGAAGAGATGCGCACTGCTCATGGGCTTGAAATTCCCGCTTTTTACTCTGATGGAAAGCGGAGTTATCGGTAGCAAAGTTTGAGCAGCTGTAATGTTCAATTCCAAGGGCGCGGGTACAGATTCTGGTACGGCTGAAGACGCATGATCACGTGTAGATATGGGTGAAGACAGATTGCTATCACTAAAATCAGATAGATTGAGGTCGAAAGAGACGTCCATGTTGAGCGGTGTTAGTTCCTTGAGAGTGGTACTTTGTGCATCTCGACTTTCTGGTGATACTATTGGCTCACTTGCTCTATTCAGAGATAAAGACAAATGCTGTGGTTTTGTTGAGACAATGGCGCTGTGGCTGCGAATAAGAGCCGAGCGTGGAGATTTCTGAGGCTCATGTTGCTGGCTCGAAATCCTATCTGCCAAACTCAGTAGACGGGCTATTTTGTCGCCTGCCTGTGAAGAAATTACTGCGGGAGAAGTGGCGTGCCTCGCAAGCGGTTTCCTTTTGCGGGTCTCTTCAAGAGGCTCTCGAAGCGAACTAGTTGAATGGAATGATGGAGAGGATGACAAGTCGTCCTCAAAGGTATGGCCGTTCAACTTCTTGTAAAGAGATGGACGTTTGGGTGTCTTGGTAGTGGTATAGGTACTTGATGAAGATAGTGAGCGTTGTAAAGATGCAGGAGAGCTCAACTGAGCCAGTCTCAAGCGATGGCCAGAAATGCTGTTGGGTATTGTTTTCGTCGGCGTCGTAAGAATGGCATCCGCAGACTCGGTCCGTTTTGATCTCTTGTCCTGGTTTGCTTTCTTACCCGCAGAACCTGAATCATTTTTATGCGATGAAAAAGATGTGAGCGACGTGAACTTGGCAAGCAAGTCAGTTTCTGGATCTCTGGTAGGCTTCCTACCTCCCGGTGTATCAAAGCCCAAGTCAGCAGGCCAGTCCTGCGAAGAAGAAAATGAATGACTCTTGGATGCCACGCGACTAGAAGTTCTGGAGAAATCCGCAACCTGTGGCGAAATGTCCCATGAAACATAGCGCTCTGTGACTGGCAAACCGTAATTTCTTCTTACTGGAGTAGAGTTGTCAAGGATCCCCGGGTCCAAAAACGACGTGCTACTAGCTGGCAAGGTTTCCAACCCTGCGTCGAAAGCACTGGCATTCAAATCAGAGTTGGCGCTTGAAAATTCTACATCTACCGAGGGTCGATCTAATAAAGACTGTGAATTGGACATATCGTGTAATGGCTTGTTTTGATGCCTGCTCTTGGAGCTGCCGTCGCTACTATCATCATCTTGAGACGATGACGGACTCGGCTTGCGTTTCATGAAGAGATCAAGCGACAAGTTGTCTCGAGGCTTTCCATTTTTTTTAGCCATAGTTTAATCAAAGCTGTGGTTGATCTAAGAAAATATGGTACCAAGTGTCAGCAATCGTGTTTTCGTTGCGCCCAAAATCACAAAGTAACTCACGGTTAGACAGAAGCTGCAACTAGTGGGTGTAAAAATGACATGTAATTTCATTCAGTAGGCCCTAGATTTGAAGAGTAACAGAGGCGTGCTTTCAGGAAAGACTGGCCTTTAGTTGTCACTGTCAGGACGCGTCAAAGGCGGTCAAAAAAACACAAGATCGAGAATGTTTTACCCCAACCCTAGATCATAGTCGCCAGAAAATCGCGACAATCACAATAGGAAATGGCTTAATTTCCATAAACTAGTTCTCAACGCCTTCCGCGCAGTAGCATGAATAGTTATCTGTTACAGACTGCATTTTCTATAAAACTACTTGACAAAAAAACACACGAGAAAACACTTGAAAAGGCATGGGAAAGACATGAGGAAAAATTTGAGAAACTGAATACGCACAAAGGAGCACTTAAAATGAAAAAGGCTACATGGCGGGCATAGATGGGAACGGTTGTGGAGGCTCTGTTTTTTGAACTCCTTCTCCCCTACACAAGGGGCAGGAGTTACGACCGGTGACAAGCCACTGGTCTATGCATTCTTGGTGAAATGAATGACTGCACTTGGTAAGCACTCGACATGCTTCGCCTTTTTCGAAATCGCTGAGACAAATCAAGCACCTCTCCTCCTGAACAGGCGGCTCCGTACCGTCTTCCGAGGGAATGCCAACTCTGAAAAGGCCGCCAGCGTTCTTGACCTCGTCTTGAGTAGCTACCGGTGGCTTGACCTGGCCCATGAAGGACTCTAAAATCATTAGATCCTCGTATGAAGGCTCATCTGAAAACAGAGTAGGAGCTCGCAGAATGGGGTGATTTTCAGGATAAGTGCCTCCAAACACATAAACGATCCACGATTGACGAGCTTGGCCTTCATGTGGAGAGGCAGCTCCTGGGAGATCCGGTAAACCGGCCGGCATGCCAGTTGGTAAGCCAGTTGGTATTCCAGCAGGCGAACCGGAAACTCCTGTTGCTGTGGAAGCAGGTCTAGAAGAAGTTGACAGGTCACCGTCTAGATTGGCACCATATCGCTCGTTGAGAGCATCAATGAGGCTGTCTCTGGCTCTGCCCACACGCTCAGGAGGTATGCTCGAGCGTGGAACATTCCAAGAAGGAGGGACATCGGCAAGAGGAGGAGAAAATATGTTGTCGTCTCCGTGGCTTTCAAGCATGTTACGTAGATTTTCTGCCCGCCGTTCGAAATTATCGGTAGTGCTGCCGGCTGAGCTATTGGGCGTATTAGCAGTATTGCTACTTGCAGAGGCATCGGTGGCCTCATTCGCCGTGCTAGGAGCTGTACTGAAATCAATCGCTTCGTCGTTCTCTGTGCCTTCTCCGCTCTCGTTGTTTTCAACAGCTCTTACCCCAACAATCAAAATAGGCACTAAATTAGGCTCTGAAGTACTAGTTGACTCAGGCGTGGTAAATCTAAACATTCTAAAAAAGTTCATGGCGCGCCTCGGCGAAGCCTGATTTGCACTGTGTAGGGAATTTGAAAGTTCTGCTGCAAGAAGGCCGCTGCGCAAACCCGCTAGAAAGCCATCAAACGATGTCTCAGATGTAGGGTTTGAAAATGAAGTGGGTACAGTGTTGGAAGGTGGAGAAGGAGGTCCAAACATGTTCCGGCGGAAGTTGCCAGTTCGAGAGCGGTCGCTATCGACAAGGGAGGAAGCTGTTGCGGTGGCGGCAATAGCTAATAAGCGAGCAAGTACCGTTGCTTGATCCTCCATAGAAGAGTCTCTGCCTTGAGCGGGTGTAGTAAGTTGTGGTCTGGGCCGGGGGCCTGGATTTCCAACAAGGGGTATGTGGGGAGTCTCTGGAGCACTACGATTCCGGCCCATATAAATAGGAATGGGAATGGGAATTGGAACAGATGCGGCATTTGGAGCCGGCCGTTGTGACGCAGGAAAAAAGCGACTTGTAGGTCTCAGTAGTAAGTTTGAAAGAGAATTTTCGGTTGGTGGTGTAAGGCCGAACGCACCGGGAATGGATGGGGCACTTGACGGTTGGTTTGATAAGAATGAAGCCAAGGCGGATTCACTAGTAGAACGAGGAGTAGAAGCATGGGACACTGCTCTCGATGAGTCCAAGTGACGCTGGATAAGAGATCCCAGAGCGGTCGTGGGCGTTCTTTGCGTAGCCGAAGGCGCGGAGATGGAAGGGGCGGATCGTGGTGGAGGTGTTGGAGGCTCTGTCGTAGCAGTGGTCGGGGTGGATGAACTCAGCGAGCGGTCTGGGAGAAGGGATGACATTACAGAGGAGCCCATTTGAGATATGCGATTACGAAGAGAGGAGGGCGAGAAGCGAGATTGTCTTTTTGATGGGCTTGCTTCTGAGGAGCTTTGCTTTCGCTTATTATTTGAGGCTTCCGCGGTTTCATTATTGTTTACGGGCAAGCTTTGCGAACCTGAAGGAGCGGGAGGGTCCGTTGAATCATTCTCCGTTTGCTGGTTTGCACCAGAGTTCTTCGGGTCTGATTTGGAAGAATCAGTCATTTTGAGTGCAGTGTTTAGTGTCTGCAAGTAAGTTTGGCGATAGATGCCAGCAGATGGAATTAAACAAGTGTCAAGTGAGCAAGGCTTTCACTAAGTTGGAACAGCTCGGACTACACAGCGTGCGTGAGATTTAGAGCGGTGTGATCTTTGATGAAGGTTTGTGACAGGGGCAAGGTGTGGGCTTAGACCAGATTGAGGACAATATAGGTGGGATGGGGGCGTTGACGGTTGACTTGCTAGGTGAAGAGAGGAAGGGGCAGGATAGAAGGAGATGAAGAAGATGGTGGTGATGGGAAGATATCTGGATATTGCAATTGTGGCGGTATGATAAATCAGCTTTGACGGGAGTTTGTAATGCTGGGTGCGGCAAATGTAAATTGGTCTGGCTCAAGGTCTAAGGTCTAAGGTCTAAGGTCTGTCCAAAAAAAACTTCACCAGCGCCGCCTACGTCGCCTACGATGAATGGAGCGTCGCTGCAGCTGAATAGGGGCCACTGGTCAGTTACTAGTCGGCCAAGTACAGTACAGACTGAGAGACCTGTCTTGTTTGCAGCTTTCCGTTGGAAATTTACGTATAATAGCATAGTTTGGACTTTGAAATACATACTACTACAGTCCCCTAAAGAATTAGCGTATCGCAGATATTTTATTTAGTCGACGTTTGATTAGACTACATGAACCAGCTTAAGGTGTTAGGTGTTGCCCAAGGTTCAGGCAAGTCCATAAATACAGCAGCCAACAGACTGCTCGATCACTTTGCATTAAAAGCGAGCGCTATCATAGAATACATATTGCCACTGGTATGGCTTGAGAGAAGTGCAATTTACTTTAATTGGCGACTTTTAGGTGAAATCTTGATAGGAATCTTGACATAAATCCAATCAGCATAGAACCATTAGTAGCCCTCAATTCTATTGATCAATAGCTGTCGATATCGAATCGATCTCAGAGGCCTTACCTAATCCCGCCGGTCAGCCTTTGATGCTCTCGACTTCATCAATCTCTTTTTACTCTCTACAAGTCACAAAGCTACGTATCCAAAGTTACAAATAAAGCAAAGACAACTCACTGACTACACGTCTACGCCACCATGTCAGCGAACGGCAAGCCTCAACCTCAGCCCTGCCAGTACAAGACCGGCAAAACCCTTGGGCACGGCACGTACTCTGTGGTGAAAGAGGCCACCCACATCGAAACAGGCAAGGCCTACGCAACCAAAGTCATAAGCAAGCGCTTAATGAAGGGGCGAGAACACATGGTGAAAAACGAGATTGTGGTGCTCAAGCGAGTCTCACAGGGCCACAAGAACATTCTAACGCTGGTGGACTACTTTGAAACGCCAAACAACTTGTACCTCGTCACGGACCTGGCGCGCGGCAACGAGCTATTTGACCGCATATACAACAAGGGCTCGTTTTACGAGTCCGATGCGGCAAACATAGTCTACTCAATTGCGTCAGGTGTGGCGTACTTGCACTCGCACGGAATTGTGCACCGAGACTTGAAGCCCGAAAACTTGCTATTCCAAACACCCGACGAGGACTCGGATCTGCTTATAGCGGACTTTGGTTTGTCGCGGATAATAGACGAGGAGCGGTTTCGCATGCTGATGACGACGTGTGGCACGCCTGCTTATATGGCGCCGGAGATTTTTCAAAAGAGCGGGCATGGCAAGCCAGTGGATGTGTGGGCAATCGGCGTGATTGCGTACTTTTTGCTCTGTGGGTACACGCCGTTCGATAGAGATTCCAGTGCGGAAGAAATGCAGGCGATCCTGGCATGCGACTATGCTTTTGAGCCCGAGGAGTACTGGCAGGACGTGTCACAGGACGCGCGCGATTTCATTGCCAGGTGTTTACAGATTGATACAGAGAAACGCATTACGGCGGGAGAGTGTCTGAAGCACCCGTTTTTGAGCGAGCGAACCGAGCGCGAAGACGAGGTCAAAAAGAAGGAAAAGCAGCAGAAAACAGAGGGTCAGGCCAAAAAGAAGGAGACGGATTTGCTGCCTACTGTGAAATCCAACCTTGATTTACGTGGGCGTATGTCATCGAGCGAAGGAATCAAGATGAGCAGCATGTCTATGACTCCCAGCAAGCCTGTGATAAAGCCCGTGCCCGTGCCAACGACGAGCCCAGGCGCAGGCATCTCTACGATGGAGGGAGCGTTCAGTCGAAGTCCGGAGCCGGCCAAGGCGCCTATAACGCATTTCTCCAAAAGTCTCGGTACTTAGATTTGTATGATACTCTATAAATGAGCTAATATTAGTGTTTTTTATCCACTTGGAGGACTGTGCATGCCTTGGAGAAACCTCCGAAGAGGTCACTGCGTAACCTCCTGGCTTGCGTAGATTATCAGTCCAGTCCTGTTGAATATAGAACAGAAAAGCCGTGAAGTAGATGTAGAGCACATTGTAGAACCCACGGAATAAAAAATATCTAGAACGCTTTGGTCCACGCCGAATGACACTGCTGCAATTAGCAAGATACGCGCCACTTGGCGGCTAAATTACCGTGTCAGATTTGAGGCTAAAGGAACAGAAGTGGTAAAAGAGAGCCGAAGCTCAAAACCCCAGATCTGGTTAGGCCCGGGTGAAAGCGCTTCTCTTCATAGGCCTTTCTGAACCTGTGCTTTACAGTGTGGTTACTGCGATAACATATCGGGTTAATCGGTGGTCAATCAGTGGTTGAAAAATATCTTAGTCATCCTTATCTTTCACGAGCTGCAGCGGTATCTGGGCCCATACAAATCAAGCAGCGATATCACAAAAGCCATCTCGTCCAGTCTATGGCCAGCTGGAGGTCTGCTTTTGATGAATTTTCACGGATTTTCATGGGTTTTTTTCACCTCTCGCCTCCATTTCCTTCTTGCCCTTGATCTCGATTCTTGACTTTAGATCTTACTCCAAATCAATTCAAACTCTCATGATTCCGTACTTAACTACTACGATAGTACGCGCCCCAAATCAAACCACATCACTTCTACTGTAGACTTCCATGTTCTCAAGTATACCGCCCACAAAACAGTCTCGCACTTCAAGAGCCTGCGAAAGCTGTAGACGCCGTAAAGTAAAGGTAACTATCAGTCAATTCACCCCTTGCTATACTGTGTGTTTTGTAAGAGTGCGTGCTAACAGACATTTTTCTAGTGCTCTGGAGGGTCGGTCTGCAAAGGCTGCCTTAAGTTCAACGAGACCTGTACTTATAGACAGCACTATCGGGCCCTCAAAGGTTATCCTATTCGAATGTAAGTATTTGAGCTCACGGTTGTTGCTCCATTCCGGCTAACATAGGCCTTTCAGAGTGCAAAATCCTTCAGAAAGATCAAAACGCCAGAAATCCACCTCCTCAGAAAAATCAGCCAGCGAGACCTTAACTGACCTGCCCTCCTCTCCATCCTCTCCAACTTCCAACCTCATTAATAAACGCTTGTCCACATCATCAGCTTCATCCTTTTCAAGTGCTTCTTCGTCTCCTAGAGAAACCCCAATCTTCAATCCCATTATATTCACACCCCCGATGCTCTCCAATGGAACAACTTATGATCCGCTTTCTCAACAACAGTCTCAACCGTCTTCTCCTATCCCCGTCGTAGCACCAACACCACTTTCGACCCCGCCCGCAGCCACTCTCAAATCCAAAATGAAAACGAAATCTCCATCCAACATTTCTCTGCTCGTACAAGATATCGTTCACTCCATGCCATCGGCTTGCATTTTAAACCCAACCGCTTCGGCATCCTTATCAAAAATGACCAATAACCGCTTGTCGTTACCCTTTAATATTACTGCCGCCTCAGACACTTCCGTTTCCGCTTCCGCTTCGAATACCAACACTAATTCTTTGTCCATTGCCGAAATGTTGGTTTGCCTTGAAACTTACTTCACCAGCTTACACGATGTGTTTCCCATGCTGGACCCGGATGCCTGGCAGCGCAAAGCCAAAACGGCGTGGATCGCCATTGAATATGGCTCCGTGCTATCGTTCAACCAGATCGAGCTGGCTATCGTCTACCTGCTAGTAGCCATTGGTGCAAAAGAAAACCCTGAGCTCCGCTCTAAAGGTCTGGGTGATGCGTGGGCAGTAGAATACCACGCCAAGGCCAAAAAAATCATTCCCAACGTCTTAAGTGTACCTATGTGCCTTGGTATAACCCAGTATACCCTTCTGCTTTCTCACTTTGAAGCGTCGAATTCAAGCGACATTAGCGAGGCTGCAAGCCTGAGTGAAACGGCAATTCAGACAGCGACCTCGCTCAAACTTCACACGTTGGTAGATACTTCGAAGTACGCAGATCTTCCGGCCCTGAATGCACTGGAATCTCACCGCACTTGGGTATGCGCGTATCTCTGGAACCAGCTGCTCAATTTGGCCACAAGCAGCTCCGGCTCCAATTGCAGCACGGGAAAGTCTCTTATCATAAATGTCAATGAACGTGCGTTCACTGCCATCAACAAGGAAAGCAATCTGCTTATCACTCGCCTTAACATGCTTAACATTATTCACAGTAGTCCTTCCACTGTTGCTGAAGCTGAAGCCGCCATTCTGGAGCTTAGCGATGAGTCCGCTTTCCTGAAAAGTGATTTGAATTCGTTGGGAGAGCCTCAGCTGTTCCATATGAGACTGCTCTATTGGTACACAAAAATGCAACTTTTTAAGCCTTTTTTGGCCTCAGCAAGCCCTTACTGGGAGCAAAGCGCACATAAGTGTTTGACAAGTACAACTGAGCTGGTAAATCTCATTCTGACTAGTACTGTCACCTCAATATCAGCACTAACAACCCTTGTCTTGGAACAATGTACCGCGGTGCTCTTATTCAACGCCACATTTTGTCAACAACAGCATCAACAATCTGCCCGTGCGTTGCTGGAAAAGTGTGTAGACTATCTCAATGTCACTGACCCGCTCGTTGCCTCGTTTCTTGCAAAGGCTCGTCAACAAAACTTGCAAAATCAGTCACAACTAACACAAGAACGCTCGGCCGACCGAGTCAATTTTGTCAACCAAATGTTTCAATTGAGAAGGACAGACACTTTATCACCTTTCGCCCAGCTGTCCACAGGTGGTAGAAACTATAGCACTGGCTCTGGTACTTTCTCAGCCACGTCTTCAGCATCAACCTCACCAACCTCGACCATTTCTAAACGCATGTCGACTACAAGCGCATCCATGCCGTACGAGTCTTTCGCATCTTCATCGCGCAAGCGGTCTTACCCTTCCATTGCTGGTACTAGTAGCTATAGTGCTTCTTCCGGATTATTTTCAAGTCCCAATTCCACGCCTACCACAACAACAGCGGCGGCGGCAGCTACACGGAGTGTAAGCATCACACCGCGCAGGTCAACTTCTCCAGGTTTGAGTCTACCTTCTCCACATACGCATTCGCACTTGGTGTCACTACCAGATTCAATGAGCGCACCTTTATCGCCATGCTCGTCGCCTCGATCTTTGTCTGTTGCTGTAACGCGCCCTGCTGTTGTGGCTGCTCCTAATTCTACCACATCAGCGTCAACTTCTTCATTTAATTCTTCTTCTTTCTCAACTTTTTCTTCCATTTCATCAACGCCAACTTCTTCCTTCGCTATGTCTTTGACTTCTTCAGAGTCGCCTTCTTCATCTACTCAACCTCTACCTTCGCCCTCCCCAAAATCCATAGCATCAGTGACGCCGACAGCGGAAGAAACAGACCCTGCTGCAACGTCTGAGCTTAACAAGACGCGGCCCAAGATCGAGGAGTCGCCTCTAGATAGTACGAGCACGAATAACACGAACACAGATGTGCAAAATATGCAGGTGTGGAATAAAGTGTTGAAAATATTTGTTTGAAGATAATCACTGGTAGACATTTTCACGAAAAATCAATGCATACTACTGGTGCGTACCAGTAACTGAAAAAAAAAAGGAATATTGCAGCTGTAATACATGAAATACATAAAATACATGATATCCATGATATAACAATTGCAGGTGCTAAATCAACTGTAATGAAAAAAGGACAATGAAGACAATGAAGACACTAAAACGTTTACGTGATGAAACATTGGTATCCAACACGGGATGGTGTTGACGATACAAGTATACAGTGTACGCAAGTTGGGCTGGCGCTATGGGCATAAAGGTATTGCAAATTATATATGATAGAAACGAAGTAAAAACACATAGATATACTGCTTAGCGGCAAGTTTGTGTGTATGGACCCCTATGAATGTTTGTTACATCGCGATCAGTGACATGCCATAGACCGGCGCGAGGGCTGGCTTGATCCCCATGTATAGAACCCGAGAAACGCTCCCAAAGTAACTGCCACCATGACCCATCCCTGTATATAAAGAAAAAAACGTTAGAGCTGACTACATCGAGACAGAGAGAAAAAAGAGAAAAATGTTCAACGTACGTTGTAAGTCATAAAAACCAGCCTGGAATCAAAAATAAAATCAAAAAGGAAGGAATCAGAAAGCGTTAGCAAATTTCAGAGTATGTTAGAGACTTCTGATACAGTCATGATTGTCAACTGCAAGAACAAGCTTGATAAACAAACGGCCAGAACAACGTTATGACAAGTTCTTAGACAAGCTTTCGAAATCAAAAGTCAAACAACTTACATGAGAAAAAACGAATAAAACACCTGCAAAGCATATACCACAGCCCTCGCCAGCCTGTATTTTTCTGAAGAAGAAGCGGAAGAATTGCCTGCCAGATCTGAAAGGGTCCCACTGTTAGTACCTAGCAAGCTTTGGTGTTCTAGAGAATGAAAAAAAAAAAAAAAAGAATGCAATTGCTTTAGCATGTATGCCTTTCTTGAACTTTTTGCTCTATAATGGTATCTCCATCTCTTGTCTGCGAATTGCAAATAACCATGAACATGGTAGAAATAGAGCCTTTCCTTTTCAATTCCCGTCCGGACAACATAAAAACAACATGAACTCACCTGCATTGCTTTCTCCTCGCGCGTCATATCTCCTCGCGATTAGCCTTGTATACTCATACCCCATTCCCAAAAGCGTGATAACCGCCAGGGTCAAGACCAGATCAAACGTGCTTCGCACATGCCACCATTTGAAAACAACACACAGATTGGTAGTATCCCACGTAAAAAGCATAGACATGGAGCACATGTCGTCTGCACCGTGGCCAGGCATGGGCATAGGCATGTCGTGGTCCATTTGGGAATGGTCCATTTGTGAGTGGTCCATTGTGTGTTTCTTTCGGCAATGGATTTTAGCTAGATAGACGTGTTGTCAAGTATGATCGAGGCTAGGATGAGATGTGTATATTATAGTAACCTGAAGGAAGCTTGAGTACGTTGGGCTGAAGGAAAAGCGAAGGTTAGATTAAGTAAGAGGATAAGACTCCATCAAGATATCAATATGAAACCAGTAGCGGGCCACTCAAGTGAGCAATATTTCAGGGCTAGGTCAAAATGAGTTAATTGTTCGTGGCTCTTGACTTTCAAATTCTGCAGCTGTGACAACTTGGCACCAATATATGAGAGAACTGAAGCAGCCAACTGGTATTTTGAGCGTAGAGAACGTGGTCTAGAAAAAAAAAAGAGAAGAATGGGTAGTTTTTCGTGGTTCACGAGCTATTTGAAAAAAACACTTTTTTATAGAGCATTTGGATGCTTATGTCTTCAATAAAAATCAGTTCAGAAATGGTCTCTTGGCCCAGTTGGTTAAGGCATCGTGCTAATAACAACTCTTCGTAGTTAACGCGAGGATCGGCGGTTCGATCCCGCCAGAGACCATTCTTTTTGCGTGTTTTACAGGATATCAGTACTCGATACTGTGTATACTCGGTGGTATATACGATAGCACGAGTTGCCACCATGGCCAGACTACAGTTGTTATTTTGCGAGTCGTTTTCTTTTCCTTTTGTTGTCTACGTCTCTTTATCCGTATACAGCGCCTCGCTTTGATGTCAACAAACTGCGAGAATATTAGGAAAAGCTTAAGGAGGCTCCTATCAGGCAAGGGAGTTGGTCAACCTGTAACTGACCAAATCAGCTGATTATGCCAGTTCTTTTGAGACCGAAAGCACTCTGAAAAGGCCATTATCAGTCCAGCACATTGCGAGCATAACACGATATCACTTGTAACGGTTCGAGAAATAAGTCCTTGCTTGGCCTCATGGGCTCATATGTACACATTCGTTCGGTGTATTTGGAACTTTCTGGACATCCCCGAAAGGCTTTTCAATCAAATCCCTGAAAGACCCCTGGCCAGCTTGGCTTGGTGACTTCTACTCGGGTATAATCAGGAGAAGGACATCAGTGGTACACAGCAGATCCAGCTAACTCAGCAACTAATGTTGCTAAACATCGAGCTCAACCTCTGATTACCAGAAATGTCAAAACGCCAACACGCCAATTGTCTAGCACACTCATACGGCGACGTACAAAGACGGCACAACCGCGAGATCTATACGCCACTAACTAACCATGGCATGTTCAAAACGTCTGCGCGTCACAGAATTTTCACGTGAATATTCTTATAAAAACCGTTCGACTTCTATGTGCAGTCACAAGAGTTAACCCCAACCCTGGAAGAACACGCAAAATCAGAAAAATCAGGCAGTGAATTATCCAAGAGAACAAGAATAAGTACAAATGGTAAGTGAAGAAACACTAATTCTAGTTATTCTTCTTCTCCATTTCACCAACAACCTATTCTCCAATCGCGTTAAACATGGTGAATTATGATGTAGTCATCGTCGGTGCGGGCATCGTGGGCCCTTCGCTCTCTGTCGCTCTGGCCCGGCAAGGCCGATCCGTACTCGTAGTTGAGCGCGATCTGTCTGAGCCTAACCGCATTGTGGGTGAACTGATGCAGCCTGGAGGACTAAAGGCTTTGAAGGAACTTGGAATGGAAAAGGCCACTGAAGGCATAGACGCCATCCCTGTCCACGGATACCAAATCTTCTATCACGGTCAGAACAAGTCTATCCCTTATCCGCTGGAGAAAGGCAGCACAACTCAAAGAGAGCAGGGAAAATCGTTCCACCACGGTAAATTCATCACAAACCTACGAAATATCATGCTAGCCGAGCCAAATGTGACTGTACTGGAGGCCACAGTAACTGACTTATTAGAGGATGAAAATGGATATCATACTGGCGTGAAGACAAAAACCAAGGATGGCAAAGTCGCCGAATATTATGCCAAGTTGACGGTAGTTGCAGATGGCACCACTAGCAAGTTTCGCAAAGGCCTTACAACGCGAAAGCCCGTCGTCAAATCTAACTTTGTCGGAATGGTTCTTGTAGACGCAGATATTCCTAATCCCTATCATGGACATGTAATCCTTGGGGATCACCCTCCCATATTGGTGTACCAAATCGGCACGCACGAAACCCGTATTCTGTGCGATATACGAGGTGCTATGCCGTCGATTTCGTCGGGTGCTATGAAAGAGTACCTGCTCGACGATATTTTACCTAATGTCCCTGAACAACTACAGTCCAGCGTTAAGACAGCCATTTTGGAGGCAAAATATCGAACTATGCCCAACCAATTTCTGCCGACAAGCCCTAACCGGTCGCCTGGCTTACTACTACTCGGCGACGCATGGAACATGCGCCATCCGTTGACTGGTGGCGGCATGACTGTTGCCTTGAATGATGTAGCATTGCTTTCCAAGCACCTGGCCAAAGTCGAGGACTTGAGCGATTGGAATGCCGTTTCAGTTGAGCTGAAGCAGTTTTACTGGGAACGCAAGGGACTGGCGTCCGTAATCAATATTCTAGCGCAAGCTCTGTATGCCCTTTTTGCAGCCGATTCCGAGAACCTCCGCATCCTACAGCGCGGCTGTTTCCAGTACTTTGCGCGTGGTGGCGATTGTGTCGTGGGCCCCGCATCGCTGCTGAGCGGTTTGCTGCCGCGGCCCGCCGTGCTGGTGTACCATTTTTTTGCAGTTGCGTTTTATGCGATACGGTGCAATTTTTACGAGCATGGACTAGTCGGGTCGCCCGTAGCATTTATACAGGCGTTCACTGTGATTTATACGGCTGCTATCGTGATTTTTCCGTTCATGATTGAAGAAGTGAAGTGGTATTAAACCTTCTTCGAGATGAAATAGGCGTGAGATTAGGAGCGTTTCCCAAGACGTTAGACCAAAGACGATTTAGCGCAAGGCCCTCAAACCCCAGTATATCAGACGCGAACTGTCTGACGATACACAATGTAATTAATAGTATTCAAGAAATTAGAACTTTACAGTATCTATATGCAATCTACTCTATACTAATTAGAACTTTTAAGCAAGTGTATGGAAGTTTATATAAATCAACGTACAGGCCCAAGTTATGAGTGTCCGTCAGCTGTATAAAGTAAGTTTTGAGGATTCGAAGCCATGGCCTTTGATCCTGAAATACCTATAAAGGAAAAAAAAAAGAGGTTCCAAAGTTATAGAACACTACCTGTAAATTTTTGACTGGAGATCCCACTTTTTTAAGTCTGGAGTTGGAGGTGGTGTGAGCTTTGATCTGGTTTCCTAGTAACTGACTGAGCCCAAAAAAAAAAAAAAACATGTCTGCGTTTTTCCAGTTTCTGTTTGCTTTTCTTTCAATCTCTTAAACTGTGGTACTTTTCGGCTTTTGGCTTTTGCGACTAGCGTGAATTCTTTATTCAACGGCTTTGAGGCATTCTCGGCATTTGGAAGTGATAGCTCGCTAAGCTGAAATACATAACAGAGAGTCATTGATCCACAGAATGCCAGTCAATAAGTTTTGTTTCTTTTTTTTTTTTTCTTATGAGAGCAGTTGTTTGGCTTCAAGCTTGAGTTCGAGGCTTGACATATTTGTAGAAACGTGTAAAACTTTGTAAAATTGGAAAGGCTTGTAAAACTTGGGGAGTTCCTGGATAATGAAAAGCTGATAGATATCTTAGAAGCCTGTGGGATATCTTGTAGAGCCTGCAAAACTTCTGATCATAATAATCTAGGTACGAGGATATATTCAAAACTTGCAAGAAACCAAATACAGTCGTTATAAAGCTCAAGTCCAAATTTAATCGATCTGTAGTGTGCGCAAAAATGGTTAA
Organism: Geotrichum aggregatum; assembly: GCA_030564925.1. Lineage (NCBI taxonomy): Eukaryota > Fungi > Ascomycota > Dipodascomycetes > Dipodascales > Dipodascaceae > Geotrichum > Geotrichum aggregatum. The sequence continues at coordinate 114,524 of JAJMAH010000007.1, forward strand.
ACCAACTCTTTGGCTCTCGAAGATGAAGTCTCGACTTTGGATTTCTATTTCTCGGATTCCAAATCTTGCACATTAAACGTTATGTTTTAGCTCTTAGTTCTTAGTTCTCATGTGTTTCTCAGTTCTCAATCCATACTCAACTCCTACTTCCTATATCTCATCTTTCAGTTCTTGATATCCTGCTTTACTGCTAGATCTTTGTCCACCACTACAATCTACCACATAACTGACTATTCTTTGTTTAGTTTCATCAATCTCAAACCCTCCATTTTTCTTCATAATTTATATAGTAATATAGCTTCAAACTTTCCCATCAAATATATACTAGGTAGACCAGCATCCTTATTGAATAAAACCACCATTATTTTTTGATCCATAATAAGCAAAAGCAAAAGCCCAAATACATATATATATAAATAAACAAAACTGACGGATACCGGCTATTGCACAAATTAAGTCTACGGTAGACTAGACAGACAGTTCACGAAATCTTCACGGGTTCCAATATTTCATGAAATCGTCCCATATAATTTGGTGTTTTTTTTTTTATTTTTTATTTTTTTTCTTTTTACATTTTACTTTTTACTTTGCCTTTACCCGTTCATGCGAACGCCGCGTCGAATAAGTTCCGGAAAGATTTTTTTATTTTTTTTATTTTTTTTTCAAATTCGTCTATTATATTCACACACGAAAACACGAAACCACGAAAACACACGAGAATATAACGGACGACAATGCTAACGATAGTACGGGTATAAATCTCAAAAATCTTAAAAATAATAATTCATAGATTTCATGATACACTTCGGAGTTATTGGCTCTTATGTACCCCAGGTTTCTAAAAGAGAAACATAGATACAAAAAAAAAAAAGATTTTACTTCTCCATAGTGCCTGAATTGAATTGTGTCGCAATATTGCCAATATTGATTACAATCACGACGATTGCAATTGACGACGACAAGGACTTTTATTTTTTTGGTTAATATAGTATTTTTTTTCCTAAGAGCTTAGCTTTTGCCCACTCTACTTATATACCTATAGTTAAGCCTATGCATTATTCCAGTTAAATAGCAACCGACTTGTGAAACTTAGCACCGGCATAGATTGCCTTGTCGCCGAGCTCCTCCTCAATTCGGAGAATCTCGTTCAATTTCGCCAGGCGCTCGGAACGAGCAGGAGCACCCGCTTTGATTTGACCTGCCCGCAATCCCACAGCGATTTCAGCAATAGTGGTATCTTCAGTCTCACCAGACCGGTGTGAGACCATGACCCCCCAGCCGGCAGCATAAGAGTCCTTCGCGGCTTGAATGGATTCGGTGAGAGTGCCGATTTGGTTTACCTTGAGCAAAAGTGCGTTTGCGGCCTTCTTTTCAATTGCCGTCTTGATTCGAAGTGGGTTGGTAACGGTCAAGTCGTCACCCACAATCTGGGTCTTGTTGGCAGCCTTGCTGTAGAAATGGATCCAGGTCTCCCAGTCATCCTCGGCAAAGGGATCTTCCAAAGAAACAATGGGGTATTTTGCGAGCAGTCGCAGGTAGAGATCAGAAAGCTCCTCGCCTGTCAGCCACTTGGAAGGATCCGAGTCGGGGTTCTTGAAATCCAAGTCGTACTTGCCGTCCTTGAAAAATTCAGAAGAAGCCGCATCAATGGCTATTGACACCTTGCCAGTGTATCCTGCCTTTTCAATTGCGGCAGTAATGAGGTCAAGAGCTTCCTCGGGAGTTTGGATATCAGGAGCAACACCGCCCTCATCTCCAACGTTACCAGCAGAAGTACCGTACTTTTGCTTGGCCAAGGACTTGAGAATATGGTAAACCTCAGCGCCCGCACGCATTGCCTCGGTAAAGGACGGGAAGTCGAGAGGAACAATCATAAACTCCTGAATGGCCAGCCGGCCGCCCGCGTGTGAACCACCGTTCAGCACATTTTGGAACGGGACTGGCAAAACATAAGGAGCAGGAGTTTTTGAAATTTCCGCAATATGCTGATAAAGTGGCACACCCTTCTGTGCCGCGCCAGCCTTCGCAGCAGTAAGCGACACGCCTAGGATAGCGTTGGCGCCCAGCTTTGACTTATTAGGGGTTCCATCCAATTTGAGCAAAAACTGGTCCACCGCAGTTTGATCCGCAACATCTATCTTGGCCTCAATAAGAGCAGGTCCAATAATGTCATTAACATTAGCAACGGCAGTCAGGACACCTTTGCCAGCCCATTTGGTCTTGTCCTGATCGCGGAGCTCTAGGGCCTCATGGATGCCTGTAGACGCGCCCGAGGGGACTATTGCGCGGAAGAGACCTTTTTCGGTGTGAATGTCGACTTCGACGGTAGGGTTTCCGCGCGAGTCATAGACGGAACGAGCATGAACTTTGGAAATAGCCATTGTACGATATAACTGAATTGAAATGAGTTGAATTGAAAATTAATATCAGAAGTGGAGGAGAGACACAAGAAAATTGAGAAGGAGATAAAAAAACAAAAATATGAAAACAAAACATCGGAGCTGGGATTGCTTCTTTTATACATTTCCGATATATTTTCTGGGGTTTTGAGCAATCGGTATAGCTCGGCTTATTAACGCGGGTGAAAGATGGGGTCCAGTTTATCACTTGTGTACTCTTTCTTTTCGGTACATACCCGAACATTGTGTGTTTCTCTACACTCATTTTTGTTTATTTTGTCTATTCTAGGCACGCAAATGTACGCAATGTACTTCACGAATTGTTTAGACTGACGTTATAGCATTTGGTGACGATAATAAGTCGGGTGTGTTTATATTGAAATATTGATGAACCATATGGCCATGGCCCATAAGAGCGCAATTAAATGAACAAATAAATAAAAATCATATCTGTCTCGAGACTCTATACTACCAGAGGCACCGCAGATCTAGAAATGACTGTAAAGAGGCTACTAGACAGTCTCTACCGGGCAATGGCAATGTGTGCTAACGGACAGCGTTTAGACCGGAACCTACCTGGAACAGCTCAATTCCAAAAAGCAAGTTACCAGAGCCTCATCAGACCCAATGACACCGATCGAGTAGTAATCACCAAGAAAAGTTATTATTGAATACCGTTGACGTTCCCTCGTCCATCATGGAAGTGTCTCGATCTTGGGCTGCTCGTAACCTGTAGTCTGTACCTTGACCTTGACTTTGGCCTGGATCGTTGATGTTGATGTTGCTATTGTCGTCATGCGCTAAAACAAATTCCTGCTTGGCCAGCTGCTCATAACCAGCAGCATCACCATTCGCAAGTCCATATCCAAACATGGACTGAACAAAAAGTTGATCACCATGCGCAGCTCCTTCAAATGCAAAATTCACATCATACAACCCTTGGATATTGTCATGATTGTTATGATGGTCAAGCTTAATGTTTTCCAAATGATCATGAGGCTCGAAATCCAGACCAGTTGTACCAATCGGATTGAATGCGGACTCTTCGTTGGTAGTATCGCTGGATGCAGTTTTAACAGACATGCTTAGCGCTCTGCTCTCTCCACTTGCTTTGTCATGACCTTCGTCGCCGTGTTCGTCATTCTGTTCTTCTTCAAATTCTTCCCTGACAATCGATACACGCTTAGCATTAACATCAGTTGACACTGTTAAGCCTGTTGACTTTGGCAAAACCAGCGAGTGATGCTCGGTGTTTGCCTGTTCTGATTTTGCCTGTTCAGCTTTTGACCGCTCGGCTTTTGACTGTTCTATTTTTACTTGCACACTCTCCTGCTGTTGCTGCTTTCGCTTTTCTTCCAATTTCTCATACTGATGAAACGTCAAAACTTCAAACTTGCCCATTCCTTCAACTGGACTTCCGCTTGAACTAGCTGAATTACCACCAGGACCACCTAAACCGCCGCTTGAGCTATTAGCCCGCGTCCGGGACTTTCCAGGTGACGTTAGTTCCTTACTCAAGCCTTCTGTGACAGGGCCAGCAGTTGTATTTTCAGGCTCTTTAGTTCTACTACTATTGCTGCTGCTTATAATGTGGTAGTGCTCCTGGATCTTTTGCATATTTTTCAATGGAAACACAAGTTGCTGGCCTTGACTTACAAAGTTAGTATTGCCATTTGTTGCTAGTGCTGCAGATGCAGATGCGGTGCTAGTGGCTGTTACTGGTGCAGTCCCTGCTGTTTTGTCCCTTGAATTCATCAAAGTCGAGGACGAAAACGACCCCGTAATCGGCGATCGAGCCACCGGAGAGCTGTTATTATATCGGGCCCCTCCTCCTGTAGCTGACCGTCTTTGATGGCTCATTTGAATGCTCCCTGTTCCCGCCGCCGTTGTAGACGATGATGAGGACAAGGTGGACGTGGGGGCTTTTCGAAGTGGCCCGCTAGTTCCGCTTCCTAGTGCTCCACCGGCAGGTGACACAATCCCAGACCCCCCACCACTCGAAGAAGACAGCGGAGACCCACTACTTCCCGGTGGAGAGTTCAAGTCAAGCGAATATGCAACAGTTTGGCCGGAGTCAACGCTGGGAGGAGGAGAAGAAAACCGGCGTGAAGGAGTATTAGCGTTTGATCTCCGCCTTTTGGATATCAATTTTTCGTTGCTACTAGTGCTCACTGAGCCGCTATTGCTGCCAATGCCATTGCCGCTTCCGTTGACACTGTTAGAGACCGCGGTTTCGCGTTCGGCACTCGCCATTACCTTATCCACGCTGTAATCTATGCTCGGCCGTTTAGAATCCGAGGGAAACCATACTGAGGGCATGTTTGGCAAAAACGGCGACAATATTGGTGACATGAGGCTAGACCCATCATCCGCCCCATCGACCTCTGACACTGTGGTTGATGGAGACGGGTACTGGCTAATTGGAAATGTTGGACTTTTTGGCGAAAACACCCCTGAGAAAAAGTCTACCCCGGCCGCAGGCGCTCCAAAAAACAATCCTGTGGGGGTGGTAGTAGAAGAACTTTTGCTATATGGCGGTGCTCCTTGTTTTGGTTGTATCCATTGCGGCGGACCTTTTTGCAAAGACCCAGACATTTGTGATTGATTAGGCATTTGCATTTGCATTTGCGAGCTGTTAGAGACTGATCGTCGTATTCGCGTAGCGGTCTCGGTGTTTCTACGAGCCGTGATTGCTGCTGCTGCCGCGCCAATTGCAAGGGAATTGGGGTTGGCAGAGGTAGGTGTGCTGATGATTGTGTTTTGCATGTTGCCGGGCATGGAATTTGACCCCTTTGAAGAGATTTGGTTCATGAGTGTAGGTCGTTGAGGCAAGCCAAGCTGGCTCACCATAGGACTAGATTTCACAACCCTGAGCCCATTAGGAACAGTTTTTGATAAGGGTGTTTGGGTCGATGGAGCTGGCATTTGCTGTTGTGCAGTCTGTAGTTGTTTTTGTTTTTGTTTTTGTTGTTGCTGTTGCTGTATTTGGTTTTGCTGATGCTGATGCTGTAATTGCGCTCGTGCTTGTGCTTGGGCTTGAGCTTGTGCCTGAACTTGTGCCTGATGTTGTTGCATTTGTTGCTGCTGGAAATGCTGATGCTGTTGATTTTGGACCAGTACTTGTTGCTGCTGCTGAATATATTGAGCTTGCTGCATTTGTTGAAATTGCACCTGCTGCATTTGAAACCGTGCCTGATCCTGTGGCGACACTGGAATCTGCTGCTGTTGTTGTATTCTTGTACGCATGTCATATAGGTCCTGCTCACTCATCATGGCAAGGTTGGAACTCTGCTTGGGAAGCATGCGCGTTTGCTGTTGTTGTTGCTGAAAAAACATGCCCTGGGGAGCTTGAAACATTCCGGGTTGATGTTGCTGATGCTGCTGCTGAAACTTTATTGGCCCTTGAGAGATCTGATTATTGTGGATTACGGGCGCTTGCTGAAGGTGCTGTTGTTGTTGTTGTTGTTGTTGTTGTTGCTGTTGTTGCTGTTGTTGCTGAGCTTGACTGGACATGGCGCCATTGTATGAGCTCTGTGTAAGTTCCTTCTTGACAGGAAAGCTCGCTATCTGGGAGTTGCCAATAGCCACAGCAGCAGCTGCCACTGCAAGGTTGCTATTGTTCTGTGATCCACCTGCACTTACAGGTACAGGAACATTTGTGTCCATGAAATGAACCATTCCCATATCGTTTCCAGCTACATAATGCGGAATGGGTTGATTTGAGACCGTCTGGTTGAGGTTTATAGGCCAGTGCACTGGGTAACCTTGTTGTACGGCTTTCATATTGGACTGCACTAAATTCAAAGGATGTGGTGCAATGGCCCTGGCATCGGCCTTGGCCATTGGCCTTCCCGTCAAGCTAGCCAAGTTTGTCTTTATTGAAGATGCCTGGTTGGCCGCATTAAGTTTTTGTAATATAGGCTCTTCATCGTTCGACCGAGCCTTCGCCCTACGGTTCTGGAACCAGATCTTTAAAAGTTAGTTTATTTCAGGGTACAAAGAAAATGAGTACTAACCTGGATATTACGCACAGGTAAACCCGTTTCATTAGCTAGCGAATCTCTGGTTTCTCGGTCCGGTTTGGGGTTGTTTTGGAATGAGGTTTCTAAAATCTTTGTTTTTTCAGGAGGAATTCGCTTCCGACTATTTGGAGCGACGTCCTGCTTTCGAGAGATTGCAGCGACTGGTGCACCACTAGTGTCTAGGCTGAGATGAATAGGAGGAGTAGATACAGAGGGCGCTGAATCCTGAGCAGGTATGATGGAAGGCTGGCTCTCAGAGTGTCTCGGATGAGCCATTTGAGACTGACCAGTAAGCTGCTCAAATGTATCAGAGGGCGCCGTAGCACCTGTTTCGGAGTTTTCCAAGGCGGAGAATGCCCGGTCTTGGCCTGCCGGTATAAATAATGGACCATCATAAAACGCGTTGTTGTTAAAGTCGTCTGTAATGTCGAAATTGGGGTTCATTTGCGCGGCAAAAGCCATGTCAGAGGCGAGATCCGATGGAAAATCAAACGTGTCGAGGGAAGCCGATCCATCGTGGTTCACGTTCGCGTTTGCGTTGTAAAAATTGTTTTCAAATGCATTCATGCCGGCCGTACTGCGTGTGTTTGCTGTTTCGTCAGACACGGCGGACATTCCCAGATTGTTGGAAGTATCCACGTAAAATTGCTGGAAGGACTGGGCGCTTGAGGAGTATACGTGGTCCCGTCCAGCAGTATCTGGCGATGGCATAGAGGTCACGATGAACGTGAAACCCGCTCTTTATGCAATATAGGGTGGTCAAGAGGTCGCGAAGTGAGGCAGATTGGCGCTTGGGTAAGGAATTGCAGGAGTCAGGAAAGCGGGTGTAGTGGTCGGCACGGGGTCATGAAACAAGCAGGGAAAAGTAGCCAAGTAGCCAAGGAGCCCAGAGGTTCGCAGACTGACTGGAGACCGCTAAAGTGAGTTGTTTGGATGAGCGAGCGTGCTAGCTTTAGAAGCAAAAAGGGGTTTGTTTTGTTTTTTGTATGGCGAGTGTACCAATGGTCGGTTTTGTGTGAAAAAGCGGTAGGAACAGACTATTCCATATACATGTGTATGCGAGGCGGGCTCCTGAGTCCAAGCGAGCGAGATGGACGTGACGTTGGTAGAGATAAAGTTGGAGGTGAGGATAGAGTTGAAGTTTAAGTGCAGAGAAATGAAAAGCATAGGGTCGATTATTTCCAAGCTTAAGCAACAGCCCCAAAAGATATTCTATGTAGAACTATGGTAAAACTTCAGCAGAGCTTCACTAGAAAGTGTCGGATAAAAATAAAAACGACAAAATAAAAAGCCAGAGCCCATAAGAAACCAGGGAAATGAAAAAAGGAAACTATACTGCGCCCGCAAAATAGAAGTTCAAGCAGAAGAAAGCTTGTGCATCATTCACTGCATTTGCAATTCTGCCGAAGTATTGCGTACCCTAGCCCATAATTTAGGGCCGTTTGGCGCCAGGCAGTTCAGTTCAGGAACTTTAGGCAGTTTACTCTGTTCAATCAGGAAATGGGTGTTTTACTTGGTGTTTTACTAGGTGTTTTACTAGGTGCTTTACTGGGTGCTTTACTGGGTGCTTTACTGGGTGCTTTACTGGGTGTTTAGCTATGTACTTTGCTAGGTGCCTTGGTGATCTGTGATCGAGATAGTACAGGCGCCTGAGGTAGTTGAGGCAGACTGGCTGAATAGCTGCTCTCTGGAGCAATATGGAAGGCTGGAAGTTTTGGCCCTTACCATGCTTAGATGGGTATTTTCAAGCTTGTGCCCGTCAAACAAACAGTCAGCCAGTCAGCCAGTCAGCCAGTCAGTTCTCTGTGACTCTACAGGGATCTTTGACTTGAATGGAAATTACACGTGGAGAGCTTGTATGCTAGAACTTACACATTGCAGGCTCATCAAGTCTACTTGGCACCGACCATGCTCTACGAATCCATGAATCAACGAAATTCCTGATCATGATAAGCCCAAATGTTGTCATGAAGGCTCCCTGAATGGCCCACTGCAGAAATATCCCAGAAAGGTCCAGCAGAAGGCCAATTTAGGAGTGGTTTGTAGCTTAATTCTCGGGCGTTTGCGCATTTACACGAAAAGCATAGTCCAGCGCTGACTGTCGTAAGCTTAAACTCTGTTTTGGGAGGGTTCCCTGTCGTTTAATTTGTCCGTCTAAAGCCGTCGGCATTAATCCCTATCGTGGAAGCTTGAGCCCTTTCTGGGTTAGCAGCAGGCTTGACTAAACAGGAAAGCAAATTCATTTGGGGACCAAAAACTAGTCTGGTCTACGCTGGACTCAAGCCGGTTCGTCTCGATCCGAATACCAAGCCCAGCTGTGCAAAATAGCCTGCGGGAAACGGAACACGGTGCTCTCAAAGCTCAGCCTGCAACTGTTGCTTGAGATCTCTAAACTTTCCAAAGTAGACCCAAAATCTACATACGGTAGACGTCGACTCTACATGATCATGCTCGGTTAAGTAGGGGGGTCCAAGCGGTCTGAACAATCTACCCGCCCAATAGAGGCTTATCGTGCGGCAGCAGTGGAGCTCACGGCTTGTAATTGTGTTTGCTTTTGGTGTGTTCCTTATTTGTGCTTGTTAACGTTTTTGTTCGTTTGTGGAAAAGCTCACAAGACTATGGACAAAGCTTCAAGGCTTCGTAACTAGACTACCGGTAGAGATCTAGGCTGCAGCCTGCTCGTACAGAATCTATAGACTTCTGATTTTTTTCAATGGAAACTACAGTACACTCACACTTTAAGGCTGTTATCGTCAGGGAAGTATATTTTATTGCTAAAAACGATTTCAACTACTATTATTTACATTGATAAAAACTGATAACGGAACAAAAAATAAGGAAATTATGAAGGGAAAAGGAAATAAAAGAAATGAAGAAAAATGCGTCTATATACAGAAAGGATAAATGGACCCTTTTTTTTGTTTTTTGATCCGATTTGAATACTGAATGCCTCAACGGCCTCTAATATCCAAATATTCATGAACAGATTCAAAGATTACGAGAAAAAGTACTTCGAGTTCGTCAATTCCCGCACATCAAAGTTGCCTTTGGGTGGCACCTGACTGATTCTTAGGGGCATGAACAAACCAAGAGTACCCTTTTTGGATTTTCCATCGAGAGAAAGCTTGCGTGAAGACGACGAAGCCGCACTGGAGGAACCTTCTGCGGCAATGTTTGCGAGCTCTACATCTTCAGCAACTTCACCGGCTTCGAGTTCACTTGAACCCTCTTCAGTTCCAGCAGCTAAGGTAGCTGCACCTGTAAGCTCAGAATTCATATCAAGACCAGTGCCAACATGTTCAGTTGATTTCAACTTTAGAGCAACCCCTCGCGACGCAATCTTGTTTTCAGAAGCCCTCGCAATCAGCTCAGCCAATTCCGCCTCGGGAACCTTTTCTATGATGCTCAACGGCGTAACCATCGATCTCCCGCGCTCCACCGCCTCCGGGTTCTCCGTTTCGTCCGCCGCCAACAAGTCCAGCCTTTCGCGCTCAATCGAGATTTCTTGCTCAACCGACAACTTGCTCACTCCGTACTGTTTCGCCAGCTGCTCACGGACCGCAATAATCTGTTTTGCCTCTTTACAGCCGCGTGGGATTTCGGCATACTCCAGCATACCGCTATACCTTTGCACAAACTCATTGCGGAGATGGTCGATTAAGTCAACCTCGTGCAGACGGATAAAAGCGTCACGCAAGGTCTTGTTCATAGAGTCTACATCGGCCGCATGAGTCCAGTAAGAATCGTGCACAGACGCAAATTGCATCCCCTTGCGACCACATTCGGCTGCACTCAGAAGCATGTGTGTGGCATCCAATGAATGAATGTAGTTAGGTGGGAACGCAGTTCGCTGCTTTCGAGGGTTGACGCCTCGCAGCGCGTACGGGTCCGACAAATACACGCTTTGCAACTTAGTTTGAATTTGCGTTTTCTTGTCTTCGCGGTAAGGCTGTACAATGGGCAAGCCCAACGGTGTCGTCCAGATCACGCTGGACATGAAATCGGGACGGTTTCCGTTGCGATCAGACGCAGCGTCGATATCAAGACGCACTGATTTGGAAATCTTGGTTGCAGTTTCTCCCAGCCAATCTTGAATCAAATGGGCTCCCTCGAACAGCGACCTCACAGCTTCGAAGACTTTGCGTGCAAGGTAGATTGATGCCGAATACAGAACAGTATCATCCATGCCTTCTTTACCCTTGAGCTGCGACGCAATCTGAGCACGCGCACCTACAAAGGTAACACCGTACACATTGGTCATGACAGTCTGCTTGATAACCTTGCGCACCAGCTTGTCTTGCAAAATGATTGCCGTCTGGTTGCCCTTCTTGGCATCTGCATCCACGTAGCCCTGTACAATATTCAAGACCCGAGTGTACACATCCTGCGGCCTGTCACTGGGAACCAAATTGACCTGTTTCGCTCCCTCCACGTCTCCACCAAGAGCAGCGTAATGTTGCAATCCGTTACAAGTTCCATCCTGGTGCACGGGCAAGTGACTTATATAATCTCTGGCATCGGGCATTGACATTGCTTCATTAAGTTCAATGCAAGCAGCAAGTGTTTGCCAAGGGTTTTCACCCTGCATCCACCACTTCTCGCCATCAAGGGGGTTCTCGGCAGAATCAAACACGTCTTCCATATGCATATCCACAAACTTTTCGCGCTCCTCAAAGCTATACTTGTCGTAGCCAAACACGTTAGCCACATGGATTTTAAGCCATCTCAACCCACTGGCACCAAGCCGTCTGCCCTCCCAAAATTTGAGCAAACTCCTTGAAAGATCGTTTCCAAGATGATTCAAATGAGGTGATAACGGGTATGCGCGTCCTCGAAAATCCATGTTATGCGGGAGATAGAATCTCTCTCCCAAAAATGCACGAGCAATCTCAAGTTTGTAGTTAGTATCACATCGCTGCGAAAATTTTGTTTGATGCTCGTTGTGAAGTTTGCGGCACTCTCTCAGCCAGTCTCGCCGCACAGAAGGATCCGCGTCTCGAGGAGGGGCGGGAGGGATCGAAAGTTCACCCTGCTCTTCTGGGATTTCTAGAAAGTTTTTGCCGCTGTTCCACACAGCTGTAATGGTCTTGAAAAGGTTGGAATTGATTGTCCAAGCTGTTTGTCCTAAAACATTAAGACCTTCGTAAACACCGTTAATGTCCTCACGATCGGATGCTGCACGCAAGTACGCAAGCTGCTCAGGCGCGTCCTTCACTCTCATGATGGGAGACGAACTGTAGAGGTATCCTCCATTTCGATATGACACCCAGGGCCTGGGTTTGATCAACATGGGGAGCAGCTGAGGTTGCAGCACCGAGCTTTTAGCATCACCTGAAATAAACTTGCTCAAGTATTTGTGAACTTTGAGGACCCCCAAACGCGTGCCGCCCTGATACTGGTAGCCATGGTAGAATGCGGGAGCTTCACCCTTAACAGTCTCGCCAGTGACAGGGTCCTTGCCATAAACAGGGACCTTGGCTACATGCAATAAAAGGGAAATGAGAAGAGAGCCAACCTTAGCGCGAGTTGCAGCAGGCCAGCTGGTCTGTGTTGAGTTGAGCTGGCTATCTTTGACGAGGCCCTGGACAGATGAAACCGACTGTGAGTTGAGAGATTTAGCTGAGATGCCACTCAATGCCTTCTTTTCCCGAGTAGATGCTTTAGATGTTTTGTATTCCATCTCAACCGCTGATCCAACGGCAAGCACAGCACGTGCGGTTCTCATACCTTCCATAACACCACCCGTTGAGGTCAGTTTGAGGATTTCCAGCATTGTGAGAATGCCAAGCTTTTCTGGCTTGACAAGTAAAAGATAAGGGCCATACTCAAATCTCTCTCCAATGGCTAAATCCACTTCTTCTTCTTCAGATGTTGGGGGCTTAGAGTTTCTCATCTTTTTGGTTTGTCGCCGCATGTCTAGTTTAGTGCTATACTTGACTGTATCTTTAATGCGAACAAGTTCCTCTTCGATCAATGGTTGTAGGTCCCTATTCCACTGCCAGAGAAGAGCTTCCAAAGGCTTGAACGTCATGTCACCGCGCTGGCGCATTTGTTCATAGGTGTGCTTCCATTTCTGTTTCGCGCCTTCAAAACCTTTGGTTTCAACCGCTTCTTGTCGAACTCGGTTAAACTCGTCAAATGCTTCTTCAAATTTGTCGACTTCCTCAGGCTTGAGTGATTTGTATATCTTTAAAAAATCAATGTAGCTTTCTTCTGACTCGGTCGATTTTGATGATGTAAGAGGAGAAATCTTTTCCAAAAGCTTTGCAGTAGCTTCTGAAGATGCCATTCCAGTAAGAGTATGACGAATGGTCTTGAGGCCTAGCGTTTCTACAGCGCTCAGCTCAGCAACGCCGGGCTTATAAAGAGACTTGACGTCGTCAATATCGGCATCTTCATCGGTGCGGGTCTCTTTGGGCTCAGCCTCTTGTGGAATTATAGGCTTTTCATCGCTCATGGAGGACACCAGATCCCGGTATTGGGGGTCAACTTCATCTAGTGATATTTCACAAATCTAGAAGTTAGCTGAGGTCCACAATGTTAGAATTGTCGCTTACTTTGATAATTTTGGATATCATTTCAATGCCCAAGACGTCAACATGCTTTAGCACGTCACGATCAGGGGATGCTTCGCCAAGATGCTTGAGGATGGCGGGCCTATCATAGTCTGTCGCCAGGCAAATGTTTCGGAGGATAATTGCGTTTGTAACTGAGTCTGCAGAGAAAGCTGGAAGTTTTGTGCTTATCGACTTAAGCCATTTCTGAGCCACGCTTGCATCGCTCTCGTTAACTTCAGCAAGCCTGAGCAGGTAGTTGTTTACAGCGACGGTTATATCTTTGGGCGCTGAATGGGAACTGAAACTTATAAGAACATCTTCAGCACGTACAAAGTTCTGAGTATCTAAGCATGCTTCCAGTAGAGTCCACAAGTGTGAGTAATTTTTCATCAGGGACTGGCGCGAGACTTTGTCATGTGGAGATGACCATGAAGTAGTTGGATTAGAGCTAACGGGCTTGTAAAATGGTATTCCAGCCTCTTGTGTTTTCTTGCGTGCAGGGCCTCGCCCCCGGCGCTTCGGTTTGATTTGCTGAGTCTCGCCGCCAAAGCCGGACTCTGGTCGAAAGTCCATCGAGAACAAGTCGCTGTCAAGTGAGCGTGCCGAGTACGCTGTAGCCTCAGCGACTGACTGGTCGCTTTTACTTTTGGTTTGGAACGGTCTCAAGGCAGTCGGTGATGCTGATAGTTGCTGGTTTCTATAGTTTGTCAGGGCGGGAAACGTCGTGCCCACCAGCGACCGATGGGCGCACAACCCCCGGTATGAAAAAGATATCCGTGCAAATGAACGCATGGCTTGAATATGAACAGGAAAAAACAAAAAAAAGGTCTATTGCAAGAATAATGGAGGACTACCTTAATGCAAGGGCATACTTGGTTGTGAAGATTTCGAATAAAAAGATCTGAAAAAATTTTTAGATCTAGAAAGACCAGGTCATGTGATAACCTGACCTTACTGTACGGTAGTACCCGATATAAATTTTCTATCATATTATCCCATGGACTTCAATTTGAGGACTTTATGAACATCATGAAAGCACTCAAGAAACGCTAGGAACAGGGTTATAGTGCAAATTAATTAAACATACTAGTAGTAAATAGTAAATATTAAACAAAACGGTAAAAAGTGCAGAGCTTGAACATGGTTGCGGGAGGATTAGCCGCAGCAGAAAGAAGTAAGTTTGGACCAGGCGCCTTTGCGCTCTGTGTCTGAGTTCTGCTGTTGCTGCGAGTAGTAAGGATTGGAAGTCTGTGTATGCGATTGCTCATTGAGATGCTGTGATTGGTGCCTCACGGCTGTTGGCTGTGAATATTGTGGCGTAGATGATCCGTTTGTATTGAGCTGGGCCAACGCTGCAGAAGGAGCTTGTTGTGTCTGACTGTATGTTGACTGGTATTGACCACCCTGGGCCAACGTCTTGCCCATACGGCTTCCAGGCGTAACGCCAGACGGAGATTGCCCTTGAGCAGCATTTGCTGCTGCTGCAGGAGATGGCATTTGGGGATTTTGACCACGCGAACGCTTGGACTTGCTGGGATTGCGCGTCATAGCAGCATTAGGAGGTAAGGGGTGGTTGAGACGGCCCTGCTGAGCATACTGCGAGCCGTTTGGCTGGACGTTGGTAGCTGTGTTCTGCGCTGGTGAGCTGGTATTAGCCGCGGATTGTCTGTGGCCAGGGGGGTAGGGGTGGCCGTAACCATGGAGATTGGGCTTTCTGTTGTTAACCAGGTCCCATCCTTTGCCTCCGTTGAGCTTCATCCAGTCGTACTCACCGTCTTCAACCTCGCCGGTGGACTTCAGAGCCTGTGTGAAGAGGTCACGCATGTAGTCGTAGTCAGGTGTAGCATCAAAATTCAAGTTACGCACGTAAGTAAGGTATTGTGCCAGCTGGTCTGGAAAACCTGCACTCAGGTCCTTGACAGCAGTGGTCTGCTTTTTCTCGCCAATCTTTTCGTACTTTTGTTTGTTCGTGGCAGCTTTGAGGCCTTGCCAGGGAAGCCCGCCCCTCAGAAAGTACATGAAAACATGGCCCAAGGCTTCTAAATCGTCTCGCCTTGATTGTTCGCGACCAAGATGGGTGTTGATGGACATATACCTGGCAGTTCCAGACAAAGACTTGCGTTCGCGATAGGGAATATGCTGTTTTGTTTTAGGATCTCTATATTGCTTAGCCATGCCAAAATCAATCACGTAAACCAAGTTGGCAGTTCTGGTGTTTGGTTTTCCAATTAGAAAGTTGTCCGGCTTGATATCCCTGTAAATGAGCGACTTTTCATGGATGGTTTGGACGCGAGAAATCATTTGCTTGGCTACCATAACAGTGGTTTTAAGAGTAAACCGTCGGCCGCACCAGTCAAATAAGTCCTCAAGCGAGGGTCCAAGAAGGTCAATTACTAGGATGTTGTGCAGTCCTTCTTGACCAAAGTAATATACGCTGGGAATGCCAACAGAGCCCACTAATATCTTGTAGGTTCTGTATTCATCGCGAAGTTGCGGGGCATCAGACTTTCTAGGTTCAAACTTGATGGCCACTTGTTGATTATTGAGGAGGTTGGTTCCCTCAAACAAGACGCCGAAGGAGCCCTCACCAATTTTCTTGCCAACGCGGTAGTGAACGCCTACCACGTTAGATGATTGAATGTGGTTTGACATAGATACTAGGTGCTAGAAGACAGGATTATGCAAGAAGGTGCGTAGAATGGTGCAGAGAGATATGGGCAGAAAGGTAAGTAAAATAAACAGAAGGCCAAAACAAAGGAATTTCGATGACGACAATAAAAGGGAGAGAAGACAAGTTTTGGATGGCTGAAGACTGGAGTAGCGGGTCAAGACAGTACGAAGCGGGCAACAAGCAGCGAAGCAATGGTCTATAAGTACATATAAAAAGAGGAGGTGTCCAAGTGTCCGAGTGGTAATGCTATATTGCTAAAACGAACTGAAGCGTCAGATGTAGCTCTTACAGCAAGAGCAGAGGGTACGGTCAGATTTATATCGTTGATACGATGAGAGGTTGAATTGTTGAGTAGGGTGTTTGAGCAAGAAAGTAGAAGGAGAAGAATTAGAAAACCAAGAGTAATTAGAATTATAAAATATGTGAAAAAGTGAAAAAAAAAAAGTGAAAAAGGGGAGGTGCCGAACTCGAAATATTATTCTGTTACCGCAAGAGGAGGTGGAATCGCTCGACCCAGCCAGTTCATACAGGGTTAGGTCCATATTGGCACCCAAAAATGGACGGGGCAGGGCGTCTGGGTGTGCACCTGTGAGACGAGTCAGACAACAACATACAGTTGGCATGCCGTGGGCGGTTGCTGAACTACTTGTAGCATTTTGTAGACAAAACCAAGAGTTAAGCTGTTCTGGAACTGCAGCTGCTTCTTACAGAATTTAAGCCAGACAGCAGACACCTCTGGACGCGCGGCTTCAGAGGCCCAAAAAGCTAAAAAAGTGGAGTACGGCTGTCTGGGTTAGGTCACATGCTACCTGTCGTGAAAATCTTCCAGCTAGGTCATAACCAATGTCATGTCCGTAGTAATACTACTTGCACTAGAAAATGCTAGCTGACCTTAATGTTCCGTGGCCAGGAGTGCCTAATCCCATATCACTGACAAATCTCTCGAAGACACTTATCATACTGCACGACTTGGGCTATACGGTGGTGGCCTTGAATCATACGATCGATGGAACTGCTGCTGGGGCAAGTAAATCCAACGCGAAAGGGACAAAAAAAGACAAGCAACAACAACAGCAGCAGGAAAATACAGTGAATCCTATCGATGTGTCGCTGCTGCCGGTTCCGCCGCCTAAAGGCATGACTGTACTTACGAGAGGAACGCTTGTTTTGGATGACAGCTCAGCATCTCACCAGCCGCAAAGAGTTCAAGCTATGGGGTTGATCTACGATATAGTTGCAGTACGACCCAAATCTGAACGGACCATGCTAATGGCTTGCACGTCCCTTGACGGAATCGATATAATTTCACTGGACATGACTGTGAGGTTTCCATGTTTCCTGCGACATCGGACAGTCGGGGCAGCCGTTGGAAGAGGCATCAAGTTTGAAATCAGCTACGCCGGAGGAAAAGACCCAAGTCTTGATTTTTCTCTCTCATCTATCAAGCTTACATCTACGGCAGCTTCATACAATACACACACTGGAGATGGGTCCGGCCTCTCGGCCATGGCCAATCCCGAGTCACGAAAGCATATGGTGTCAAACGCTGCCCACATTATTCGGTCTTCTCGCAGCAGAGGAATTCTCGTCTCTTCAGAGGCTTATTCGCCCGTGGTATGCAGAGGCCCTTACGATGTAGTCAACTTAGCTACTATCTGGGGGCTGGACCATATGCGTGCGCGAAATGCTATTGAGAAAGTGCCCCAAGCTGTCATCAGGTCAGGCGACTTGCGGTCCAACAGCTACAAACAAGTCATAAAACTCGGCAAGAAGCGTGTCAGTGAAACTGAGCCAGGCCCGGGCGAAGAGCGCAAAAAACCAAAAACTATTGCATAATCTATCTATCTAAAAATTCTATTGAACTTTTCTGTTTTTAATTGTAAAACAATTGATATCTAGAAATGCACACAGTGCATTGATCACCTTGGAAGAGTAAACGCCAATGTATACCAGCGAAAACACAAAGTATACCCACAGGTAGACGAGCTCAAAAGTTGCCGTGAGGGAAAAGAAACGGAATATAAATCCTGCGACAAAAAGAGGATACATGGGTGTAGACCAGTAAGGGAAAGGCTGGCGAGTCAAATGGGCAAGAATGATGGATGTAGTGACCCTGGCAAAGACCAGAGACATAGTGAGAGCAAACAAGACCATGTGGTTGTCAGACAGCACAGTTGAATAGGGACTGGTCAGCCATGAAGTCACGGCTGTAGTCAAGCATATTATCGGTAATAGCTGAGGAAGAGAAGCAAGAAAGTCGCCAGTTCCCTCTCTTCTCTTGTGCCTCCATACATTTATCAGGCATACGGGCAAATGGCCTACTACCACTCCTAGAAAGGCACTCAATACCCAAAAGTCTTTCATGTTGAAGTCAGAGCTGAACACGTACCCAGCTGCTGGCATCAAATCAACCAGCTTGACCGTCCAGACCTCAAGACCAAAAATACCTGACGCCAGCATGAAAGACGTGGCAATTATGATGCCCTCGGTCGGGCCGTTGAGATATCCTAGGTACAATGTGTGCGTGTGGTATGTTTCCCAGGTGGACAAAAACATTGCCACGCACGTAATGAAGGACACGAGCGCAGTTTCTCTCGATGATCCCATGCCCATGCAAGCTGACTGCACCAGCCCGCCTAGACAGCAGTTCAACGAATCAATACCGTGATCGAACAGTTCACCAAGGGGCGAGCTTGATCCCGTTTTGCGTGCCTGCTTGCCGTCAATATTGTCCATTGTCTGGTAGAAAAAAAGCCCTGCCGCAAATGAGTAGTAGATCCACGAGGGGCCTGGTCCGATAAGATCAGGGATGTAGATCAAAACACATGTTATGTTGATGTAGATGGCCAGGATTCCCAGGAGAGTTATGACATTAGGCGCAAGCCAGAGCGGCATGAACTGGGCTGCCCACGTCCAGTAGGGGTTCAGCACGTAGTAGGTCAGATAAGACTTGTCGACCGCCTGCGAAAAGCCTCGTTAGCATGCAATATCTTCTTTGTTGCTGGATAAGCCGAGAACAGAACATACGCTATACTTGTAAAGCTTAAGCTGCTCCAAAGACTGGGCGTCCAGGAAATACTCCGTGTCTCCAAACATCTTCTAAGTTTGGCGTGAAGTAGTCAAAGGGGGCAGAAGATGAAAAGTGGGACGTTGGAATTACCTACCTTCACCAGTAGAAAGCCTACTTGGAGCTCTAAAGGAGATTCCGAACGTGACAAAACTCATTTTTCTGCCAGAACTGTGATTTCTGAGACCGTTGAAAGCATGGGACTATGTAGAAGACATAGTTAAAGTGAGTTCTAGCTAGCCTGAAAATACAGGCCCTGGAGATGCGACGCAAACTAAAATGATCGCAACATAGCCGATAATGCAGCGATACGCGAGAAAGCACATGCTGCGCAACGTGCAACTCTCCATACCAGAACACCAGACTATAGAGCTACATTGTACCTAGCACTGCTGGCAGACCGCTAACGGTGTACGGCCATCAAAGGGCTTTAGAATGTGCAGCGATGCCAAATGAGAGAGAACAGCTGTGTACACAAATGCAATACTGTGCGTCATACTGTGCGATGAGATGTGCCCATGATCAAGCTGTTTCTTCCGGATCTCGGGGACGGTAACTGGCACAACTTGCAGAACCTACAGAACGTGAGCGGAAGTCACCCGAGACATGCAGACTCGCTCATAATCAAGAGCCAATCACGCTCTCAATGCAACTTTTCAAAGCCTCTAAAATGCTCTTAGCGAGATCGTTATAAGGCTGAAGGCTATAGCCGGAGGCTCGTGGGCTCTTTGCGTAAAATTTCGCGCAAACGATGAATGATTGTGAAAACGATACCGATGCAGACTGTCATCGGACTCTAAAAGCATAGAAAACACCAATAGCGTTGGGCGCTGGCAGTACTGTTAAGCACAAGATCGAGAGCTTTGTCTCAGTCTCGAGATCTGGAGCAGATGTTAGCTGACTTTGGTCTCCATTCTCAGGCGACTTCATGGCAGCTTTTTATTCTTTGCGAAAACCTCAATGTCTACTACGTACAGTACACACTGGTCTCTAAGTCTTATAAGGCTAGTGGTTCTGGGTGATTTACTTGAAATTCCATGCCATTTCTTTTAAATCATGTCCGTTCAGTCATTTGCTTCAACTGCCATTGTCGCAGCTCTCAGACCGTCTTCTCATTCAACTAGAAAGCATACAAGCTCTCTCTTGTCTTCAACTAGCGATACAGCGTCGTCTTGTCGGCGTGCTTCAGGCTCACACCACCCAGTTTTCAACCTCAACCTTCCGCCTCCTGGCGCACCCACTTCCACGCCCACTCAAAGCTGCCACATGTCTTCCGGCCCTCAGTCTCCGAGCCCGTCCCATGGCCATGCTTCTTATCGCAGCCGTCGCTCTGCAATTAGGAACTCTACTCCCCATCTGTCCTCCCAACATCTAAACTGCTACACGTTTCCCCCTGTGGATTCCACCACAAGAAATACTCCTGACCTTTCTCCCTCCTCTCCCCCCTCTGCAATTGCGAATCCAGTATCACCGGACTTGGACGACTCAAGCTCGCTCAGCTCCTCAGCCTCTACATCAGCCTCTACATCAGCCTCTACAACCTCGAGCTCGACAGCTCTTTCGGAGTGCTTCTCGCAAGACGCAAATGATTCCTCAATGACCTCCCACTATATACTACACTCGCAAACAAACCTCCAAGACATATTCACCACCCTGGCTCACAAAGAGCGCCGGGTCCTTGAAGCGCGCGAATTGCTCGTGTCTGCTGAAAAGGATCTGCAGCAGTTCAAGTATCAATGGAACGACGTCTTGTGCGGGAACCCCGAGACCAACCAACAAACGTTAACGCAGGAACTCATACAACACCAAATCACAGCTACCGACACGCCCAGAAGAAGGGCTCGCACAACAAGGCGGGCAAGGCCTTTCTCTTGTGTTTCAGAGCCCTCGCCAAAACACTCTTCACCTCCACCGCAGTTAGTGCTGTCGCTGAGACACAGCATTGGCCATTCTAGCGAACTAGGTCTCAACATGAATAACCTACAGAATCTAAATGAAGGGGAATTGGTATCACTGCATGTCCCAAGTCAATCACGGCCCGGCACAGTTGTAATATCCCAGCTTCCACGATTGCAATTGCAACTGCATCATCAAGATAGCCCAGCTGCAGAATTTGAGCTTAAGTCTCGCTCGCTCTTCAATAATTTTTCAGGGTTTTTCATAAGAAAGTTGCAAAACCTTATTTCCGCTTACCGAGCAGGTACCAACCTAGGACCAGCCACACACACCGGTGGTACCTCTGAATCGGTCCAAGTGCTTCACGATCCATCAAAACCACTTTCCACTTCTACCAAGACTGGCTATAATACTAAAAGAGGACGTCGCCAGTTTCGGGGCCCTTCCATGAGCCTTGCGTCCTCGCTCAAGGAGCTTGAACCTTTTGCATGCCCGACGACACCTGAAAATATGGCCTTTGAATCTAGCTTCATGGCCCGTTATTTCTCTACCACCATGGGCTCTGCTTCTTTTTTGCAAGCCCCAAGCTTAAGCCGATTTCCAAGTAATATCCATTTCAACTCAGATGTCAGCTCGGAAGTCAACACACATGCCAACGCTGATGCAAAGGCAAGTGCAAGCACATATAGTATGAACAATATTCATGTCGCATCTCCCTCGGCCGACCCATTCACCTCTCCACAACGACAATTCATAAGCCCAAATCCATTTAGCCCCGGCCCCCAACACATGCTTTCTCCGTCTACCGGCACTTTTATGCAATTTCATGATAACTATTACCGGCCATTCTCTCCCTTATTTCGATCCAGGATCGATGATTCATTTGCATGATGCGTACCACGTCAAAGGCTATATAGCATTCTGGTTTTATACGATATGTATATGCTGTACTTTATATTTATTTATTTCACTTTTTATCGGTGACTCGATGTTCGGTTTGGTGAGCACTATCTCTAGATGCTTTTTTGAGCAAGCGTGTAGTCTATTTCATAAGTGTTTTTCTGGTATTTTGATTTTTTCCTTTACTATATCGTTTTCTTTTTGTATTCAGCTGGCGTTACTCAAGACTGCTTGTATTTTTTTATTTTAGCCTGCGCATGTGCTAGCTGTGCCGTTTTATATTTTTTGCCGTTTTATACATGCCACTGACATCGCCCGGTTGTCTTTGCTCTTGATTGCCATAATTATCTGGATAATCTCAAGCTAGGACTTAATCTTAGCATCAGCTTTACAAGAGCCATATCCTATAGATTTGACAGGTCACGTGTCAGTCTAAACATACCTCCCATTCCGCTTCTGTGCATCAGGATTGGCTTCCATTGCAGGTTTCATGCTTCAATTGTTTTCAGGTTCTATGCTTCTTCGAGTTCCAAAACGTTTCACCAGCCGGCAGAAGTGTCACTTTACGGGCTCATTAGGCTCAATTTGATTCAGTTTTGAGCAGTCAACAGTAGACACTAACCAGCGAACAGTGAAGAGTAAATAGTTAACACCCTGGTAGTTGAAGAGAACGGCTTCTCCTCCTCACATGTATGGGCACCCTCAAGGGCATTTCAATGGCCCTGCCAATGCCGCCACCAGGGTCACACAAAGCCAGGCATCTCTAAACAACTCTGCAAGCCTCGTGTTGGATCCTCACACTTCCGACAGTTCTACCAATTTGGCCTGCTCTTGGTCTGCAGACATGCTTGAAGCGCATGGACCGCATGGTATTTTCGCCGCCAGCTCAACGGCTGTCGCAGAGCGTTCCACAGCGACGAAAAGCCGCCTCAAAACCCAAAACGGGCCAGTCTGTAAGTTTGTTGTTTGTGATTGTGTCGACAATTTGTGCATGGGGTTTTAGACATATTTTAGCGTTTATGAGTCGCCATCGTTTCGTTGTCTCTGCCTTTTCACTGCTGTTGTTGTGCATGATTTACAAAATTTCCTATTCATTCCACTCTTGTAAACCTGTTACTTGCTCTTCTTGTTATTTTCCTACATCTCTCTTTTTCACTTGAACATCTAGTCGTCAGCTATGTACTAACATGATTTCTGCGTCGCAGATGTACACGATCGAGTCTACGGTTACTAGGTTACTGGTAGCTACAAAACAACTCCTGGAGTCTCTCACCCAATGGGCTCGTGGCGAAGCTTCAGAACAGACTGTCTCTAATATATACGTCAACTTGGGGAATGAATTCAATGTTGCCTGTCGTGCCTTTTTGACTTCTGGAATTCAAGTAACGTATGTCTTATGGCTAATTCTCCATTCATTATAGCTAACTGCTTAGCGATTTGGGCAACGTCCCGCAAGAATTGAGAGTAATCCTAGAAAAAGCTCTGTCAGAAGAAGGTACTCAAGAAAACCTGGACAAGTATCTTCCCTCGATACGCGAAATAATTGTCAAGTTACTTTACCAGCTCAAGAATAAACAAACAGCTATAAGATCTCAGACGCCACTTCAGAATACGCCAAACCACACTTCTCATCAATCTTCAAGATCAAACCAGCTCAACGGGTCTATTTCGGACTCACCAAGCCTTACATCAGCAGCTAGCTCACAATCGCCAATTCAAGGACCCAATCCGAGCGTATCTCAGTCACAAGTCAATTCGGCCTCATCCAGACATTCCTCAGGTAGAAATCTCTCTAGTTCTTCTCAAAATGGATCTGGGACACCAGGCATACACCCTTATGTTCATGCCAAGAACAGATCCATTTATTCACCCTCCAACCCTCCACCCAACATTACTGCTCCAAACAGTCAGATCGAGGGTGTATCAGAAAAAGACCCCTTAGCTGCGTTGCAACGCGGAGAAGCCCTAGAGCGAAGAGCCTCTCGAAGATTCTCGGCGTACCAGTATGCAAAGTTGACCAACGGCGGTGTATCTATTCCAGATGTGTCACAGGCAACAAACCGCTCCTCGGCATCTTTATATCTCCCTACAAAGTCTCCTCATTCATCGTCTCGAGCCGATTTCACGTCTTCCACAACGCTCCTTTCTGATGGAGAGCTAACTAGTCCGGGAATGCTACCGGGTGCCCCCCCTGATTCTCAAATACACCGTACGGGGCAAAGAGTATCAGTTATGTCTCGTAATCCCAGCATACCTGAGAGTAGCTCTGGTGAAACAGAAGAACCGGCTACTTCACCTTATAAAATCACGCTGTATCTGCAGTTCGGTAGAAGCGTGAAAAAATGCGCTGTCGAGCCCTCTGAACTCACAATCCCGGCACTGCGCCTTCTATTTATTGACATGTTTGCCTATCCACATGGCGAGACATTTCCTGACATTTACATTCAAGATCCTAAATCAGGTATCAGGTACGAGCTTGACAACAACGCTCTTGCAAACGACGTTCACAACGGAACTCTAATCTCATTGAACGTTGAGGCTATCGACGAGGTAAAAACTCAAATTGAGGAAGGATTATCGGCTTTGACAAAACAGATTGTTGAATTGAACAACAAAGTTGCGTCCAACAGCGAATCCATCAACAAGCTTGGCCTTGCTCAACAAGGACTGCAACAGAGTTTTCAAAACAAGGCAAGTAAGCCGTTTTTGGCCTCATCTCCTGGAATAGTAGGATCTGCGCATGTACATTCAGATAGCATGCAACTAGCTGGTTTGCGCAAAGAAGTTGCTGTCGTGCGACAGATTAGTTCAGCTGCCATCTCTGACATCCGGGGTTCGCTGACAGAGCTGATTGCTAAATCACAGACTCTTCAAAGCGCTAGTTCGTTACCTCCACCTGGTGATTCGTCTCGGGCTTTTGTAGAGAAATGTTTTAGAAAGTTATCCACTGACTCTGACAATCTTTTGACAGATATGGATGATTTGCAAGACGTCATTGAGGCTCTAAGAAAAGATGTTGCTCAGCGGGCAGTTCGGCCTGATGATAGAAAACTGGAGCTTGTTTTTAAGGACCTCGAAAGAGTACGGGCCGAAGTGGAATCACTCGAAAAATTCATAATAAGTGAAAAGGTGGGCTGGAAAAAGATTTGGGAACGAGAGTTGGACAAAATTTGCGAGGAGCAGCAGACGCTAAAACTGCACGAAGATATTGTCATTGACTTATTCGATGATCTCCACAAGGCAATGCACACGTTTGAGCTGGTCAGTGAATGCTCTTCCGAGCAAAGCAAGTCAGCTGGCACTCGACCGCCTCGTATGGTGCTGCTCCCGCCTCCAGTAGAGAGTGTAGTGCACGCCAAAGATGCCGTTTTGTCTGAAGTCTCTGCTTTACAGCCCAACCATGAGCGTCGCGTTGAAGCCATTGAGCGAGCCGAAAAGATGCGCAAAAAAGAGCTTCAACTGCGAAACCATGTCTCAGATGCGTTTTTGGAAGAACTAGGCGATTTTGTTGGAGAAAGCAAGCTTAGGAAATCGGGAGGAATTGAAGAGGCTGAGCGTTTGCGCAAGGTGCGTGAAGAAAAAAGTAGACAGGAAGCGAAAGAATTGGATGAAATGATACGGGATAGTAAAATCCAGCAAGCACCAATTGGATCCAGATCTGGATTTGGAAAGGACAGCGGTAATGAAAAGAAAGACAAAAGTCCAACAGCTGATATGGGGCAAGAGGGAAAAAATTTGAAGAAAGGAAATGCCAGCGCAGCCAGAGAAGGATCAACACACTTGCCTGAAAAGTTTGGGACTCAAAACGATGCCAAAAAAATCCCAAGTAGCAATGGTAACGTCGGCGATGGTGGGAATGGCTATGACAAAGCAGTTGTTGATGAAGCTGCAAGTAAAGCTGGTGATAACGTCAGTGTGGCCAAAAGCAAAGGATCCTCAGAGGTTGCTTCGAAAGTTACAGCTAAAGCTGATGCTCGTAACAGCGGGCATGATCATGTTCATGATCATGACCATAATAATAGCTCATCAACGGCACTGCAGCAGGAAAATAAAAACGTTGATATCTCAAGCCAGGTAGAACAGGTAGAGCCCACGTCAGAACCTGGAAACAGCCATCATCAACAACATCATTTGGACCCGTTTGTGATTTCTAAAATTGACCTAGATTTGCCAGATCTAAGTCTTGGTCTCAACTTGCCAGGCGATGGTTTGGATTTGGATGTGTCTGGCTTGAATTGACATGGTGTATTATTGATGGATTGATTGATTCGATGCATCGTATGTGTTCTGTGGGCATTGTTGCAGTTACAATTTGTCTTGCTGATTGAAATCAAGAAGAGCGCACACAATAGTTTAGGCATACAGATAGTACTCAATTGAATTCATTGGCAAGAAGAAAGGCTTATAATCTGGCTACAATTATCTGCCTACTAGAGATATACTAAAGATAATCTTGTTATTTTTTCTCGAGTGTTCTTCTCAACTCATGCTTGAAGGGTAATACTAAGCTTCCAAGCTTCCTCGATCAACTCCTCTA
This sequence comes from Geotrichum aggregatum, assembly GCA_030564925.1. Taxonomy (NCBI): domain Eukaryota; kingdom Fungi; phylum Ascomycota; class Dipodascomycetes; order Dipodascales; family Dipodascaceae; genus Geotrichum; species Geotrichum aggregatum. The sequence goes on from JAJMAH010000007.1 coordinate 140,573, forward strand.
AAATCGTACAAAATCAATTATCAGATCAAATATACAAGTACACAAAAACATCAAAACAAATTAGAGGCTAGATGATAAGGAAAGCTATCCATAAATCTTTCTTATCCTTCCGAGTGAACATAGTATCATAAGTACTACTTGCCTAAGAACATAACAGATCTAAATGTCTTCGGGCAAGTTGTCCCAGAAATCTTTACCCTCAACAGTTGCCGCAATGATTCCCACACGAATCACAAAATCTCCGAAATGCTCGCCGTCATGTCGCTCAAGCGACCATCGCTTAAACATGGGTTTCAGAACATCCAAGATTTCTTCTTCCTTCAACGAGCTGCGGTACAGCTTGTTAAGGCGCTCTCCGTGAAAGCCTCCTCCCAGCATCAGGTTATAAGCGCCAAGAGCCTTGCCCACGCACGCGATTTCAGCAACCCATGGACGCGCACATCCGTTGGGGCAGCCCGTCATGCGCATCACAATGCTATCGTGACGCAAGCCATATTCTTCCAGAGCTTCTTCCAGCTTGGTAATGAGGACGGGCAGGTATCTCTCAGACTCGGCCATGGCAAGTCCACAAGTGGGAAATGCGACACATGCAGCTGATGATAATCGGAGTCCCGAAAATGCTGTGTTGTCAAGTTTGTATTTGGCCATGTGCTCCTTGACAGTGGGCAAAAGGTCGTCGGTGACATTGGACACGAGGATGTGCTGGTTAGCAGTGAGACGGAATTCCGCCCCAGTACCATTTAGGATATGAGCCAGTTCTTTAAACCCGGTCTTGAACTGCAGCTCAGTTGTATCTTCGACACGGCCATTCTCCACAAAAGTAGTGAAATGATGAAGCCCGCTCTCGTCAGTGATCCAACCTCCAAACTGATCAGTGTTAGACTCAAAAGTGAAAGGGCGTCCTTCCTCCAGCTGGTATCCAAGGAGCTCCTCAACCTTTTGACGGTAAACGTCGTTTCCCAAGTCATCAACGGTGTACTTTAGACGGGCATGCTTTCTGTTGGAACGGTCTCCGTGGTCACGCTGAACAAGCATGACCTTCTCACATACTTCAACAATTTTATCTTTGCTAACATAACCTTGCAAACTACCTGTTCTGGGGTAAGTCTTTTTGTTGTTGTGAGTGGTTCCCATACCACCTCCGATAAATACGTTGAATCCCTTAAGATCATTGTCTTCAACAATAGCTACTAATCCAATATCGTGAGCGAAAACGTCCACATCGTTGTAAGGTGGAACAGCAATATTGATTTTAAACTTTCTGGGCAAGTAGGTAGGTCCATACAGGGGCTCGTGGTCAACAAGAGTGGACCCAGCGACCAGAGTCTTCTTCTTCTTGGGGCCCTCAGTACGGTTTTCGAAAATACTAGTGTATCCCTCCTTGTCGCCTTCATCAGCACCTTCAAGCCAGATCTCGTGATAAGCAGTAGTCTGGGGCAAGAGGTGTTCAGAAATTTCCTTGGCAATCTTGACAACTTCGTCATGGATTTTCTTGTTTCCAGGAAGTGCAGCAGCAACAACGTTACGATCAACATCACCACATGCAGCAACGGTGTCAATGAGAGCTGCGTTCATTCCACGAATAGCAGGCTTGAGATCCTTTTTGATGACACCATGCAGCTGGAATGTACCACGAGTGGTGATTTTAATGGTTCCGTTTCCACGCTCATCAGCAAGCTCATCCATACGAAGCCACTGCAAGGGAGTGGCAACACAGCCTGGCAAACGAACACGAACCATAAAAGAGTAAGCAGGTTCCAGGCCAGCAGCCTTGCGAGTGTCACGAATATCACGATCATCTTGCATGTAGATACCGTGGAACTTTGTCAATTGCTGGTCAGAAGCAGCAATAGCACCCGTAGACTCGTCACGCAATTCCTCGGCAATGGTACCTCTAAGGAAATTGGAGTTGATCTTAATGTCCTCGTTGGTGATTGGTGGGGGCTCGTCGGCAGCAGCAACGTTGTCAACACCCAAGGCAGTCCAAACCAATGGCTCCCACTCGTTGTAACCAGTTTGATATCCGTCGGCGTCCTGATCGTCTCCAAGACCAAGAGGAACAAGTTCGGTAGCACCCAAAATGTTGAAGCGGTTGAAGAGATCATGACAAGGCTTATTGTAGTAATGCTTGTCCTCTTTTCTGGGCCAGTACTGAGAATCACCCAGACCAAAGACAGAGTATTTGACATTTCCCAAATCAATGTCTGTAGAAGACTTGATGGCTTCCCAAAAGTTACGTCCATTTTGAGGGAGTTCACCTTGGCCAGCAGTAGAGGTAATGAGAATAACGTTTTCTTCGTTTGCCAGGTCCTCAATAGGGTAGTCGTCCATAGCAAGTGCAGTGGCCTTCAAGCCACGACCCTTAGCACGACGTGCCAAACGCTTTGCAACGTTTTCAGCATTCCCACCATCAGAAGCAAAAAGTACAGTGAGGGGAGGGCCGGAAAGGCCATCGAGAAGGCGGCTAAGAGCGTCTTTGGCTTTTCGCTTTTGCAAGTCACGAACGTCTTTTCCGTAACTCTGCTCAAGAGTGCGGGCAAAGGAAGGATCACGCTTAGATAAGAGAGAAAGATGGTTTTCCCTGTCAAGAAAGTCTTGAAGGTTTTTCTTGATACGAGGAGAGTCCAACTTGAAAGGCTCTTCCAAGTTAGGGTCCCATCGGTAAAGCGGCCAGTACCCAGAATCAACGGCTTTTTTCGTTTCTTTTAGAACAGCTAAAGGAGAATCCAATTCTGACTCGTAAGGTAGGTAAGCCAAAACAACTGAAGGACCATCGAATTTTTCGGCTTCAAGGAGAGCTTGGAGAAGTTGAGTGTATGAAAAGTAAACAGCAACAGAAGCCACATAAACGTTGCCAAAGTTCATTGCGTACAATCCAATATCCTTCTTGCGCTGAGAAGCAGTGATGGCTTCAGAATATGGCTGAGAGTCGATAATCAACATGTTGAGATTTTTGCCAGAAGAAATGACGTTGTGGACACCAGAGTTACCCAGGTCATAAGCCCACGCGTCAGAGCCAATGATCCAAGAAGACTTCAGGTGGAATGCGTCAGAAGATGAAAGTAGCTGCGCGGCAGTCGAAGAAGAGCTGTTGGATTCCAAAAGAGAAAGAATTTCTCCAGAAGTCTTTTCAGAGTTTTTGGAGTCTTGCACACTGGAAAATGACTTGGCAGCAAGCGTCCAAGAAGAAAGCAAGTCATCAATCTTAGATTTGGAAGAGCTAAAATCGTTTTGCTTAATAGCACTTTGGACGTCAGATATGAGCTTTTGACGCTTTTCGGAAAGTGCGAGGAAGGCGCCATAGCCGTAGTCTGGAGAGTTGTCAAATCCAGTGTTGGGTTTATCTGTAGAGTTAAGGATATCAATCTTGTTGTTGAAAACTTGATTTAGAACTTTGACATAGGCATACTCTAAAGCCTTAGCTTCAGCTTCAGCCTCAGCGCTAGTTTCGACAGAGGGTTCAGCTGAAACTTTACCGCCAATATACAAGTTGTTGACGGGTGATGGCGAATTCAAATTGGTCGTGATGGCTTTGAGTGTTGATCTAATGTTTTCGTACGTGACAGCACCCAATTGAAATGCGACAAAAGTTGGAACATTAGAAAAGTCGGAGGCGGAAGCCTGCAAATCAGCTACGAAATCTTGGACTAGAGGGCTCCATGTAGTAGTCCTTCTAAAAAGCTGCTCAACCAAGGCAATTTTGGATACGGTTTTTGGGATAGCAGCCAACAAGTCTCTTGATGACCAAGGTCTGTATGTGCGGATAACAACAACACCTGTGTTAGAGTAGACATCCTGAGCAGAGGCCTGTGCTATTGCTTCAACAAACGGCTCGACGGCTGACGACAAAAGGATTATTGCGGATCGGGCATTACGAGAACCATAGTACTGGAAGGGAGTAAGGGCTGATTCCTTAGAGACAGAAGAAATGTAAGAGAAAGCTTCAGTAATGATTTCGGTAGAAGTCTTAGGTGGTTGTTCAGTAGGAGAGGAGTCGGAGTCGGATCCATCAACAGATCCTTCAGTCGGAGTCTCGACAAAGCTGAAAGACTCGACGCCCTGAGTTATGTTGGTAGAAGAGATTGCCGATGTAGGGTTGGCTGAAGAAGGGTAGAAAAAATGAACAACAGGCCGTGACTGTTTAGCTGCAATAAGGTAGGAAGCCCAAGAAACCGCTTGGGCATCCTTGACGCCAAATGACTGTAGGAAAGTGAATCCTAGGTGACGAAGCGCACTTATCTTGCCATAATCGGGCAAGCTACCAGTTGAGCTAGATGTATCGACATGCAAAACAGTGGGGTGATGCTGCAGTTGCTGTAGGCTGGGAAGAGAGTTAAACAATTCATTCAGGGAGATGAGCACAGTAACTGTGCTGGATGGATTCTCGCCAATGAACTCGGATATCCGCGAAAAGCCATCATTATTGTTTCGCAAGACGGTAAGCTATAATTACAGATTAGGTTTGAACAAAAGATCACAATGCTAGATCTTACCTTGTCAGAGTTTTGTACAGCTGCGGTGAGCTTCGACTTGACAGACAGAGCGGGCTGAAATCCAAAGATTTCATCAGCTACAATCGTCGAGACGTGAGCAACTAGGCACTGTTAGAAGTTGCGATCAAACATATTATAGGCATCAAACTTACCTGACTCGTAGGGAGTCTGGAGGCTTGGAGACATTGTCGATTTAGTCGTGAGAAGCCCAGATCACTGAAGATTGAGTTTCGCAAAGATCTACTTTAGTATATAAGAGAGAAGTGAAGAAGGAGAGAGAGAGAGAGATGGAGGAAGAAAGCGAAAAATTTATCTTGAGAACTGGTGCAGACTGTACAGTCATAAAGGAAAGCAACTTGATATTCCCGAGGTTCGACTGGCTGAAAGCCTCCAGTTTAGGCAATTGTGGCTTGGATATCAACATCAAGCCACGTTAAACGGCAAATGCACCTAATTACACGTGACGTGATGTGATTTGTGGCTCAAATGAGGACTGGTACTTGGTAAGCACAGTGCTTAATTGGCCAGTTTCAATGAGGTAAGGGTAAGGATAAGATTTCAGTGGCTAGTGCATTAGCCACCCTTCTGTTAAAGCCCCGACAAGGCGCCCAAAAATGAGATTGAAAGAGGCGAATGCTGGAAGCCTCGTGCTAGGTAAATACTAATGTTGAGACAGTAAATCGAGAGCCATATCGCAAACAGCACGTGGACACTACGGTAACTGGTAAAGTCTGGAACAGGCATGTTAGCGTACGGACTTTGCTTCTGGCACCAAAGCCCTGAGGCGAGTGACGTTTGTGGCGTTTCTACCATCTGGCTTTAGCAAAGTATTCTCACTACCAGGACAAAGCATTTTTGGTATAATATTGAGAAAATCAACAACAGACCGTTACTTGCGCCCATCGATGATGAACTGGCTCACAAGTGATTTTTGGAGTTTACGACCGTACTACAAGACTTCCAGCTGGATTTCGAGCAGCAATTGTTTTGCCGAGCTCTGAAAGCTCTATAAACTTTGACCCGGGAATTTTATTTTTTATTTTCACGTATCAGTCGTAGCCTATACAATTGTGCGTCAAGCTTTCGTGACGTTCTCGAGGAATCCTTTTCTGCAAGACCTTTGAACGCATAGCCTTGCAGTCTCACCTCTACGTTACCTCGCAGTCTTAACATGCCACATTTTCCATTGTTCAACTTACTGTCAAGACCTGCTGCTATTACAGTATTGTCTCAGTGTGTGCCAGTCGACGTCTCTTACTCTACCTGTATACTTTCCCCTAACTGAGTTCATATTACCCACTGCCCACAGGACGGCTTCGAGATGGTCGAACGGTTGGGGAGTGTGCTTCTCACGTGTTTGTGGAAGCGATCTCCTATTTGGGACTAAAACTCCCATCTCACAAACGCAAAATTTAAATCCAAATTAAAGCTTAGGCAGCCGGGGCGTACTGAGCGTGCAGAGCTGTCCTCGGACACTTTTTCAGTTGATAAGGACCACATTGCTTTTCCAGGCTATTTGGGACTATGGGCTCTCGATAACATGGAGAACCGGTTTCTCGCGGATTGTTCCTCGTTGAGGAAAGAGCAATGTTTCCTTGGGACCTGAGCACCAGTATAAGGCATCTATCTCGATTATGAAGAAGCAAAATTCCTGCCCTCGTGCTGCATTAGACTAGCACATGCCATGAATTTTAAAGGTTATCTCAAGTCCATCTGATATAAATAGTTGAGCATGTCTTGAGGGATTCACTCTGTAAATCATCATCAACATTTAACACTCAAATCTATCACAATGCAACAGGCAATACTTTATACTCAACTGGCTTTGGTACTTATCGGAGTGGCTTACGCAGCCGTGAATCACAAGAAGGCTCTTAGCCAATTGACTCGAACGTTTGTTGGCCCTAAGAAATTACTAGTAGATGCCGAGAAAGCTCCCGAAAAGGAGCCTCAGATGCAGAAGCTCACTCCACTACCTTCCTTGACCCCAGAGAAGGTCAAGGACTATGACGACCGCCCCTGGAGACCATTCAGATGGCCCTACCACCAGACGATGAGCATTTTCAAGCTTGACCTCAACCATTGGCTTGACATGGACAAGTGGTACGTTCGCTACATTAACGAGAAGAGTAAGATTTTCAATCAATATGGGAAAGAATACTGCGACTGGCTTCCAGATAGCACTGATGCCTGCGAGGAATTACTAGAGATTATCGTGGACCATATGCTGACTCGTTATCCTTCTCTTTTCAAGAAAACGGAGACTGGAGTACACAACCTTATGACTGACGAGCAAATTGATCTATCCAAGCCTTACAAGCTCCATCCACTTCATTACATTGGAAAGATGGCAAAGGAGGATTTCTACATTGTAAAGAAGCGTGCTGACGGACTGCACTACCTTGTTGCCGCTGCTGTGCCATTTCCCGGAGGGTACTTCACTGTCCAGGATAAACTTGGAAAGCATCTCGATATTATCCACAAGGATGTTCCATACTACCATGAAAAGCTTAAGGTCTCCATGGAGCGCTGGTTTGCCAAGATGAAGCCCACTGATCCTGTTGAGCGCGCCTCTTGGTACATTTCCTGGGATCACGAGCTGCTCTGTTCCAAAGTTTACACCATCACCGACGACAAAGACATGCCCAAGATTCCATTTGAAAAGTTCACAATCAGAATTGAGCGCCAAACTCTCCGTCGTTTGCCCAAGTCCCAGGCCATCATCTTTACCAATCACCCAGTGTTTTACACTATTGACGAAATGAAGGATGAGCCCATGATTCCGTCCATTTTGAAGAAGGTCATTCTAGAGGGACCAGATAAGATTGTCAAGTACAAGAATTTCAAAGTCATTGAAAAACATATCATGCCATACCTTGATAGATTGATTCAGCGGCAGATTGACATGGGAATCATCAAAGAGGATGATCCTGTTAGAACACTCAAAACATATCCATTTGCTCACTGGGCTGATGTATCTGAAGACACCGGCGAGGGATGGACCAATCCCATGGCTGCAGGATGCCCTGTTTCTCATTAGCATATTACATAAATCAATTACATCTAGATCATTAGTGATCATATTAACAACAGACTACCTGGCCTTTCCCCCCACTAAACGTCGCTTCAAAAAGAATTCCCCTAACTCACGATTATGAACGTATAGAAGCCATCTAGAGCTTATGCGAGACCACATTCATTTTAGGATCACCGAAGAAATTTGACATAATACAAGGGTTAGGAAAATACATAAGAGCTTACATAGCTTGTCGTGCCGTCCAATCAGAACCCCCTAAATAAGTGTTCATAATAATTCAAGAAAAACTCGAAAAATCCTCTTTCCAAAGCACAAAAAAGCTGCGTAGACTTGAGCACTTCTCCAACCATTTCCTCTCCATCTTTCACTGTGAAGAACGCTCCCGGGTTCACACTCTTCCTACCAGCCAGGTCCCGTATACAAGCCTAAACTGGTCCGCCAATCGAAACACAACATTACAGGTAAGTCATATTTGATTCAAGGCCCTGCTATTTACTGGTTTGGTCAAACAACCAATCGAAAACATTGCAAACATAGGGCCCGACATACCCAACCTCACCATCTTACAGTTAAATAGTTCACTACTGACTGCTGATATAGTCTGCTAAGCATTTTCAAGTGTGTTGAATTATCCAACCGTTCTACCTGTACACATACACACACACAAACAACCATGTTGTCTAGAAGTCGTCTGCTGAGTGCTAGCTTGCGCAGCACAGCTCGATCATCCGCCATCCGACAATTCTCACGATCCTCCATTCGTAATGCCGAAGTAGAGATCACCATTGACGGCAAAAAAGTCTCCATTGAGGCTGGTTCAGCCCTCATTCAGGCTTGCGAAAAGGCTGGCGTAACAGTCCCCCGATACTGCTACCACGAAAAGCTCGCCATTGCCGGTAACTGCAGAATGTGCTTGGTGGACGTTGAACGTGCACCCAAGCCTGTAGCTTCTTGTGCTTGGCCTGTTGGTCCTGGCATGGTTGTCCGAACAGATACCGAGCGAGTTAAGAAGGCCCGCGAAGGTGTCATGGAAATGCTGCTTTCTAATCATCCATTGGACTGTCCTGTGTGTGATCAGGGTGGTGAGTGCGATCTGCAAGATCAGTCAATGAGATACGGAAGAGACAGAGGTAGATTCCATGAAATCGCAGGTAAACGTGCTACTGAAGATAAGGAGATTGGACCTCTTATCAAGACTTCCATGAATAGATGTATTCACTGCACTCGCTGTGTGCGATTCTCAAACGATGTTGCTGGTGCTCCTGAGTTCGGTACTTCCGGACGAGGAAACGACATGCAGATTGGTACCTACCTTGAGAAAAACCTCAACAGTGAGCTTTCTGGTAATGTCATTGACCTGTGTCCAGTAGGTGCCCTTACCTCGAAGCCATACGCATTCCATGCCAGACCTTGGGAGCTGAAAAAGACCGAGTCCATCGATGTTCTTGATGGTCTTGGATCTAATATTCGCATCGATTCCCGTGGCGTTGAAGTCATGAGAGTTCTCCCCAGACTCAACGACGACGTCAACGAGGAATGGATTTCAGATAAGACTAGATTTGCTGTAGACGGTCTGAAAAGCCAACGTCTCACTACACCCCTTATTAAGGTTGGCGATAAGTTCGAAACTGCTACATGGAATGATGCTCTTCAGGCTATTGCAGATGCCCGCACGCGTCTCAATGTCACTGGTGATGAGTTCAAGGGAGTTGCCGGCGATCTCGTCGAAGTTGAGTCTCTTGTTGCTCTCAAGGATCTTGCCAATGCTCTTGGCTCAGAAAATCTAACTCTCGAAAAGCTTGATGGCACACCTGCTCACGGCGTTGATGTCCGTTCCAACTACTTGTTTAACTCTACTATCCATGGAATTGAGGAAGCTGATGTTATTCTTTTGGTTGGAACTAACCCACGCCATGAGGCTGCTGTTCTTAATGCTAGAATCAGAAAGCAATTCCTTCGCTCCGATCTTGAGATTGGTCTTGTTGGTGAGGAGTTTGACTCCACTTTCTGGGTCGAAAACCTTGGCGCCAACGCCTCTGCTTTGGGAGCCGCTCTTAAGGGCGAGTTTGGTAAGAAGCTCGCTGCTGCCAAGAAGCCCTTTATCATCGTCGGCAGCGGTGTCACTGAACACGCCGATGCGCAAGCAATTTACAAGACTGTTGGTGACTTTGTAGTCAAGCATGCGAGCAACTTTATTACACCCGAATGGAACGGATACAACGTTTTGCAAAGATCTGCTTCTCGCAGTGGTGCATACGATGTCGGCTTTGTGCCACCTTCTGCTGAGGTAGCTGCCACTGAGCCTAAACTTCTTTGGCTTCTTGGAGCTGACGAAATCAAGTCTTCAGACATTCCCAAGGATGCGTTCGTTGTCTACCAGGGTCATCATGGTGATCTTGGCGCACAGTACGCCGACGTCATTCTTCCCGGTGCTGCATACACAGAAAAGACAGGTACTTATGTTAACACTGAAGGTCGTGCACAGATCACCCGTGCTGCCGTGGGCCCCCCTGGCGTAGCCCGTGAGGACTGGAAAATCATTCGCGCGGCGTCCGAGTACCTTGGTGCCACTTTGCCTTACGAAGACATTTACGAGATCCGCTCAAGACTGGGCGACATTGCACCTCATTTGCTGCGACACGATGTTATCGAGCCCTCTACGCTCTCTGAGGTTGGATTTAAGACGCAGCTTGTTGCTGCCAACAAGGGCTCTAAGGCTACGGATGCTAAGCTGACCAAGGCAATTGAAAACTTTTACTTTACAGATTCCATCTCGAGAAGCTCGCCGACAATGGCCAAGTGTTCAATTGCATTTAATAACCAACCTGCTGAGGAGGAACCCAAGGTCGCATTTGGTTAAATCTCAAATATCGTTTTTTTAGTATACAAGTACAAATATATAATAAAAAATAAGAGTTCAGATTTGATTTGATATAATTCTACTTTCAAAGCACCACTACAGATTAAGAAACTAAGGAGGCATAGAGAATGCTTAAGGATTTCGGAACGTGAGCTTTGGTGGATTCAACAAATGGGAACCTTTGTCAAGAGTGATACCAGTATTGTAAATGTCATGATGCTAGCGTTGCGATAGTCAAGTTTTGGGCACACAATAGTTTTTGAACATTTGTTAAGAACTCATCTTTCTGGACAGAACAATATGTTGTTCAATACAATATATTTTTATATATATATTGATTCTACACTGATAGCTATAGTGCATGAGAGTGAAATGAAAAAATAATGCAAAGATTTCTATTTTTCTTCTTCTTTCTGGTTGTAAGACTTGTTTTTCACTCTGTTTTTGCCTTCTTCTTTTTATGCTTTTTCGAAGAAGAGCTCTTTTTTTTTGTGGTTGTTGAATCATCGGCTGCGGAATCAGATGCGATAACAACAACATCATCAGGATCATTAGGTGGATCATTTACAGCAGCATTAGCAATAGCACTCGTTAAAGGCCTACTGCTGCTACCTGTAGCTTTACTTTTATTCTTATTCAACCAGTCTTGTATCTCTCCGTAGCTCTCTGCTATTGAAAAATAAGCAGCTCTTTTCTCGGCGCTCTTCAATGTGTGCCCTGTCGCTTGTCCAAGCTGCTTGCCGTCGAGGTACAATGTTGATTTAAAAAGAGGCTTTTCTTCTGCTGTGTCATTTGCTTCGACAGAGCCCCTCTCAGCTGTCTGTTTTGGGTTGATGACCCGTTCGCTAGCTTCAGGTTTATCGCTTGAAACAACACGCTCGGTCACATATTTTAGTTTAGATTGGTTTTCGGTATCTAGGACGCCAGCAAACAAACCAGAAAGATACTTTTTGGGATTCCGTGCAAACAATAGTTCATTTTCTTTCAAAAAGTCTAACTCAATTTTTGAGTCTGTTTCGATAACAAAAGGAACTAGTTCTGTTGGAGTAACTGGCTCTGCAAATGGCACTTTCGGCGGTGAACCGGATTCCGTCTGAATCACTCTAGGAATTTCTCGCCGCAGTTTAGCATATTTGTTGATGAGGTTTGTGTTTTGTAAAGCAGCTGTAGCTGCCCTCATTCCGGCTTCTTTCGCTGTCCTAGCTGAAGCCATCGCCAGGACTTCATCTCCCATTCTGCACTCAACTACTGAATGGCCGTTGCTCATTGTTCTGGTGGTCACGTAAGTGGGACTTTGGGTCTGCGACCCAATCTTCAAGTAAAGCGTCTTTTTAGCCTCAAAGTCCAAAACGTTTGTACCTTTTCGCCCCTCCTCAACTGACGAAAGCATGGGGCTGGCCAACTCTTCCAGCCAAGGCCGAATAACTTCCAAAGCCCCCGACGAGCTACCGTGTAAAACCCACAGCCCTCCTACATAAGCTTCAAAAACGTCTGCAACGTACTTGGGCGTAGCTGCAGCAACTCCTCTACCACCCACGACATTGTTACCACCCGCAGCACTATTCTTGTCTTTTTCAGTTCCAAAATATTTAAGTGTCTTTTCCATACCATAGATTTTCGCCCACTCTGAGAGCGTATTATTGGTGATGAGCGCTGTGCGGAGGTTGGAAAGATCTCCTTCATGCATATAAGGGAACCTTTCGTAGATTATTACTGTCATCAGGTTGTTGAGAATAGAGTCGCCAAGAAATTCCAGTCGCTCATTGTCCTTTTCCATAAGCTCAACTTCTGTCAAATAGTCGTGCAGCTTTCCGACAGACTTGTGCGTAAATACTTGACAAAGTAGCTTGTCATCCGTAATTTCTGGCAAGGGTGGAGGCCAATTGGATACCCTGCCAAACTGATTCGAAGTCTCGGACTTCATGCGAGCCAACCTTGCCTTTTTGTAATCGCGAATCACACCACCAGACATATTCTCAGGTATGCTTTCTGAAGCCCAGCTGGTCGCTGTAGGCCCTATGCGCTCTAAAGTACCTTCGCTATGGCTTACAAGCTTTTCTACTTTTGACAACACCCCCAAGTTACTAAATGACATCAAGTATTGGGCCAGCTTGATTTTGGGGGCGTCTAGCCTATCCTGGATCAAAGGGTTATCGTGAGTGTAAACATCGGGCGTCAGGTCCATGATGGTCCGAAGAGATTCGCCTAACGCTTGAATTGCATTTTCAACCTTGTCGAGGTCTTCAACGGTTACAATCTTTTCTTTCGGGCGAGCTTTGAGTTTATCTATCAGTATCTGATCTATGTTTTGGGATGCGAAAGAATCAGGATCAGACCATCCTGTTCGCGATTCTTCCTCAGACTCATGTTTTCTCTTCAAACTTTTACTATTAGTTGAACCGCCCGTAGCTGACTCCTTCTTACTTTTAGAGCCCATTGAATTCAATTTTTTCAAAGAAGATGATTCGGAGAAGCGTTAGGAATTGGAGCTTTTTCCAAAGCTGAAAATTAGCCAGAAGTTTAACAAAAATGCGCCCTTACCCTGTGAACACAGCCGTGCGCCAGGTTCGAGTTCAGCGTTGGAGTATAGTTGAGCGCATCAGAGCTAACGTAGAGAAGGCCTTGTCGTAGTGTACACAGGAAAGGTGCACTCAGAACAGATGCACTCAAGAGAGATGCACAAAATCACAGAGGGGCAGCTTTTTAACCTATTGCAGCATGCCATTTGATTCTGTCATGTCTTTAGCTGTTGATTAGCTCTCAACACATACCGCTGTACAAATTTCTTCAGGTTCAGCTCTAAACATCTACGCTTTCTTACAGGTAACACATGTAGGCCTCCAAAGTGTCCAGGCTATCTCAGTGCCACACAAGCGTGGCTTTTACAGTTCACGTGGGCACCGTTGCATCTGGACCTAGGAGGGATACAATTTAGATTAGGACGGGATATTGACATTTGAGATCAACTGCCGGGTAAATTCTGCTGATCCAACCAATCCTCGTGAAAAATTGAATATGAAAAAAGCCCACCACAGCGACATTATCAAGAGTCTTTGAGCCATTTGTTGTTCAACCATTACTTAGAAGCGCAGAACAATGTCACAGTTTGTTGGAAGGGTAGGCCTCTATGTTTTTCAACCTTTTTAGACAGTTCATGACTGACACTACTTTTAGACCGGTATCTCACATGCTCGTGTATGGCACCACATCGATATGGCCAAGGAGACTCGCACTCTAGGCCGCGTAGCTACCGCCATTGCCCAGACCCTCATGGGCAAACACAAGCCCATTTACAATCCTACGCTTGACAGCGGCGACTACGTTGTGGTGTCCAACTGCAACTACTTGAACATCACTGGCCGCAAAATGGAACAGAAAATGTACCGACGACATTCAGGCAGGCCAGGTAACTTGCACGAGGTGGTCATGAAGGATATGATGGCGAACAAGGGTGGCGCTGCGCTTCTCAAACAAGCCGTGTCCAAGATGCTGCCAAAGAACAGACTCCGCAAGTTCCGAATGGAGCGGTTAAAGATCTTTGAGGACTCGCAAAACCCGTATGCCGACAATATTGTTGCTTTCCACGACGAATCGCCCGACGTCAGCAAGATCTTGAGAGAAGTTGCCAAACTGGAGAGCACTAGCGCTGCCAAAAGCTCATAGTCATTTTCCTCCTACAAGCATGTAATTTTTTTGGCCCAAATATTGTACATATAAATCTATTAGTCGCTCACAATGCTGCTAGTGGCCTGCTTTTAGCTCTCAGGCCTTACTGTACCAAGTAAAAAAGAAAACCAATACAGTCTGCATTGCCCGTACAGCATGGTCATGTTTGTCGGGCCTTTGCGCCTTATCCTGACTCTCGTGTGTTTTGCCCTTGCCCAATTATGGAAGCTCGCCACAAGGAACGTTTCTCAAAGCTACGGATCATAGCCTAATCACCACCACCAGGCACTTTTAACAAATCACCAACCCTCACACTACAGCCCATATTCACCATGGTTTTAGAAGCGACAATGATAGTGTATGATTCCCATGATTCCAAATGTGTGAGTGCTATTACCATGTACTAACTGGCTTGACTTGTAGTGTGGACAACTCAGAGTTCACCAGAAACGGTGATTACACTCCGACGCGATTCGAGGCTCAGGTAGATGCTGTAGGCCTCTTGTTCAATGCCAAAACTCAATCGAATCCCGAAAACACAGTGGGCTTGATGAGCATGGGAGGCAAAGGGTAAGTCTTTAATGATAGCCCTCCTCTCAATCACTAACCTGAAGCAAGGCCTTCTGTTCTAGCCACCCTTTCTTCAGACTTTGGAAAGATTCTTTCTGGACTTCACAGCACACAAATCGAAGGTGCATCTCATCTGTCTACTGGTATCCAAGTTGCAGCTGTAAGTTTGGCGCTAGTTGTTATGTTCGGTTCTCTACTAACTGCTCTCAAGCTTGCTTTAAAACATAGACAGAACAAGGTCCAGCGTCAACGAGTTATTGTTTTTGTAGGCAGTATCATCGAGGACGAGACTAAAGATCTGGTCAAGCTGGCTAAAAAAATGAAGAAGAACAACGTTGCCGTCGATTTTGTAAACTTTGGCGAAGAGACCGAAAATACCGAAAAGCTTGAGAAGTTTATTGAAGGCGTGAACAGTGGCAACAATAGCCATTTAGTTACTATCCCTCCCGGACCTCACCTTCTTTCAGACATTCTTATCAGCTCTCCGATCGTCAGCGAGGATGGTGGCCTTGGAGGCGCCGACGGCGGGGTTGACCAAAACGACAGTGGTGATTTATTTGAGTTTGGAATTGACCCCAGTGCTGACCCAGAACTTGCGCTGGCTCTTCGAATGTCAATGGAGGATGAAAAGGCGCGACAAGAAAAGGAAAAGAAGGACCGAGAATCGACTGAGGCTGGCGAGGCTGGTGCAGGTGCCAGTAGCTCTTCCAAACCCGACACCATACCTGAAGAAGAATCTAGCTCTTCAAAGAAGGATGCTGATGGCGATGACCATATGGAGTTATGATATAGTTGTGTCTATTTATTTGATTTCTCCAAATGTACAGCTAGAATAACTGGTAATTCATTATCTCTTCTTTCCCGTTTAACTCTTTACATGTAAGGTTTATCATCGACATCTACGGATGATTTATTTTATGTTGAGATCTATAGATCCTTGAGTTGTGGAGCTGTTGTTGTAGTTAAGTAGAATGAGCATCAAAGTAATATTGAAATCCAACATCAAATTAAGCGATATTTTGTAGCGAAGATAAATAATTGCTAATATGATCACAACGAATGGCGTGCAAGGAGATGTCATGCTGTACCACCACCAGCAGTATATAATAGATGGGTAAACAGTTCTAGGAAATATTGAAAAAAGTGTAGCTTTGATCGTTCACTTCGGGCAGTTGACTACAAATCTCAATGTCGCGATGCCAACACTCCCATACTCCAAAGATAGAAGCTGGGAAATGTAAGTTTTGTCGTGTTTCGAATCACGGCCTATTCGTTGCACACCAAACTGGTGTCTCTGCTAGACTAGAAAAAGAGAAGGGAATTTGCAGGTAGACTGCTAATTGCAATTGCAAGCTGATTGATACGTTACCATTTCTATACACCTCTTGTCAAAAGGTGATTCTGAAGACCTGATCACCCTTCAACATTTGACAGTTTCGCTTTTGCCCCATTTTGCCAAGTCCTTATAAGAACGACCATCGATTAGAAGCCTTCGAAATGACTATTTCTCATACTGCGAGTCGGTCTCTTTCCAAAACCAGCCCTGGACTAGTGGCTAAAACTATGAGGACCAATATCAACTTGATTACAAGCCCTGAGGCTCAACTGGCCACATCTAAAGTTAACGCTAAGGCAAATGCCAAATTAAGCTCCAAGGCAAGCTCCAAGGCAAGCTCCAAGGCAAATGCTAAAGCTAGCTCCAAAGCAAACGCTAAAGCAAGCGCCAAATCAAGCGCCAAATCAAGCGCCAAATCAAGCGCCAAATCAAGTGCTAAATCAAGTGCTAAACTAAGTGCCAAATCAAGCGCCAAATCTAGCGCCAAAGCAAGTGCCAAAGCAAAAGCACTGGAGGGCCAAATTGAACCCTTTCGCAAGCAAAGAAGAGCCAAGAAAAAAGACGTCCACCGTGTAGGGTATGCCAAGAACAAAAACCCAAGTGAAAGCGGCCTTGTGAGAATCAAAGGCAAGATCAAGCGGCACATCAAAAAGACCTTCCCTCGTAATATTGGATCTCTGTTTCTGAAAGACCTTCAGCCTACCTGGTCCCACTTTCTGGATCAATATGGTAAAGGTGACATGGAGCTTTCTAATATTGAGCGACCGCAATGCTTCAATGATTACGGCTTTATGGCCCCTCCAGAAGCGTTCAACGAGTCGAAGAGAACGGCCGAAACAAAACCATACATGGACAACAGACGGTGGGAGTACACTGATTACTTTTATGGAGTATGCCACCCCATTTTAGAAGAATACAACGTCACGGGAATGAGTGTTTCCCTGCTTGATCGTACGAGACAGGTGGTGAAATTTTCAATTAATCACCCATTAATGGTTATCTCAAGAAACGTGTCTATGGATGGACATGCAATTCTCTCGAAAGGATCGTTCGTTATTCTTGATGCCAGCCGGGACTGGCGAATGCTCTACAACCCTATGGTGCATGGGCCTCCATTTATTCGGTTTTATGCGGCCGTGCCTTTATTCTCCAAAAATAACATTGTGATAGGGGCTTTAGCAGTTTTTGATCCTTACATTAGGTGTGCGTGCCCAGCGAATCTGATTGAGCGTCTGCGCAAATTAGCTGCAACAATAGTCGACTTTGTAGAGCAGCCAGCTTCCTCTCTATCGCCAAGAGTCACGCCTATTAATTCGTACGGGCCAGAGGTGTCCAAGCTCCAGAGTAAAAACTCGAAACTATCTAATTGGGATATACCAGAAAGCTCAAGAGACTGTTTGCTTGATAGCTCACTTCATTTCGGACTAACAGGATTGAAAAAGTTGAATTGCAATCCTTCTATTTTGCATTCTTTTGAAATTGCTCGCGAGCTCATGGAATCTCACAGCGCTGTAGCAGCCGTTGAGCGTGCAGCGCAGATACTTGCACTCGCTCTGGGTCTCGGTGTTACTTATATTGTCGAGGTGAGAAAGAGCTCGCTGTACTATGTACCACGGAAGGAACTGAATCGTTACCATAGTGGAGGAAATTTTGACTGGAACGCAGAAAACATGCTAGGAAAAAGCGCTGGAGAGAGTATCAAGATCCGGCTGTTAGGGGGGTACGGCTTGCCCAAGGAAGAGCTCAAATTTGACCGCGATATCCACGCACAAGTGCTACTTTCAGAATACGGCATGCACTTTGATACCTCTGAGTATTGTTTTGATACCTGATATCTGATTATTATCCCTACTAACCACAATTTAATAAAGTACCGATGCGCCATATCCCTCAGGCTTATTTATGCCGTTTCGAAAATCGCCGGGCAAGATTCATTTTGAGCCTAGGTCTAGCGAGCTTTTTGATTTCCCCGAATTTCCCTCAACCTGCACAGCACGCGAGTGTCGGAAACGAAGATTGTGGGACCAGCTTTCAGTGCTGAGTCGGTCTGGCAGAAGAGGCACAAGAAAGTTGGTACAAAGAGGAAAAACCGCGCCAGTTGAAGAAGCCGGCGTCGATTACGACAAGTTCAACGCTGCAACTTCTCTTTCAGCGCCAGGATTTCTGCAGCCATTTAGTGCTGTCACTACGAATGATGCTACAGCTACCGTAGGCCGCCCTGGATCAAACGTCGATCAGCTGACGGGCAAAATGGCCAAGCTAGGAATGTACTCGGTAAGCGATGAACAAGAAAATCAAAGTTACGGGTCCTTGGTTCCCCAGGGAGTTAAAGTAAAGGTCAAGTCTGGCGGTTACATAATGGCTGGGTTTTCAAACGTGCACCGCAACTTTTCGCCAAGCGATGTCGAGTACATGAAGCTGTGCGTGAAGGCACTAGAAAGCCTGTTTACATGTGATTGACAGAGTGTGCGATGGTTGACGGTTAGTGTAGTTTGAACTTCTAAGTACTTGTTTGCTGTATGCTATAAGTATCAAGTAGTTGATTGAATTACTCCATTACAGTGATGAATCAGTAACATACACTACAACAGTCTCACCATAAGTATACAATGTCCAACTAGATCATTGAAAGAACGCCAGCAACAAACAGATCACCGATGTCTGAGAAAGGGCATATCCACAACATCCAAAAGATTCAAACCATGATTCAGGGTCGAGGGTTTACATTTTAATCCTTAGCTAAACAACTGGTAAGTAAATATATGACTGCTGTCCAGAAGAGGCAATAATTTCTGGTTCTCACAAATACCGCAAATTTTGGACTCAGATATACTACAGAAGCATATTTGAGTTGCTGCCCGATTGGGAGTCATATGTGCCCTAACCACTTTACAGTACAAAGTTGAGGAAGTAGGCGTACCAATGTAGTACCTGTAGGCTATAGGCTGCTTTCACAGCCAAAATAAGATGTAAATGTGCTATAGCCAGCATCATTTAGTAGGTTCTCTGTGAATTCTCATAGTAACTTTCTATTCCTTTTTTTTTCACCTTTTTTTACCTCTCTCTTTTTTTACCTCTCCTTCGTCTTTGTCCATATCTATCTTTCGACGACATCAACTTCGACCGACTAAAAAAGGGATCAATAAGTATGTAAGATCTGGCATTTTGGACACAGCTTTTCTAGTTTTTTAGAATTGAAGTGGTGGTAGTGGTGTGCGTGCGCGCAAGTGAAAGAACGAACGAATGAGTGGGGAAGCTCGGTTTGCGACTCAATTCTGGTCAAAAAGGGACACGATTACTTTTGGTGTATGAGAGCTTTTGATAGACATACTTACGATGGATACCGCGACCTCCATTTATGACGCTACCACTGCCGGCTGAAACTGTCTTTTTAATGTAACACCTTGCTAACTTTTCACCTCTTTTTTCCAGATCAAAATGCCTAAGAAGAGAGCTTCCAACGGACGTAACAAGAAGGGCAGAGGCCACGTCACCTCTATCCGATGCTCTAACTGCTCCAGAATGGTCCCCAAGGACAAGGCCATCAAGAGATACGTTGTGCGAAACATGGTTGAGGCTGCTGCTATTCGTGATATCTCCGAGCAGTCTGTCTACAAGGAGTACGCTCTCCCCAAGCTGTACCTTAAGACTCACTACTGCATCTCTTGTGCCATCCATAGCAAGGTTGTGCGTGTCCGCTCCAGAGTTGGTCGCAGGGTCAGAACTCCTCCCCCTCGTGTTCGCTTCAACAAGGACGGAAAGAAGATTAACCCTACCACTGCTTCCAAGGCTGCCTACTAGGGTGTATCGTGTTTTATTCTAGTAACATAATGTAACAATTGAAAAAAAAAAGTCCATCTGTGTGCATTTACAACTGTCGAGTAGTTCACATTTGATTTTCATGTCGAAGTATGATTCGATTCGCAAGTATATATATAATAATATGTTACTGTAGACTCTCCATGAGGCGACGAGGTGACTTGATGGTCACATACACGTCCGTCCCCCATCCATAATAGCTCTGCACCAGTAACGTGCCCCCAAAGAACTCCACATATGCCCGCGAAAGAGGCAGCCCATATCCCATGCCCGCTATCGAGTTTCCACCTCCAGGCACAGTATTCAGCGTTGCAAACCCGTCTCCCTCTGTATCCTCAAAGGTAGTAAACGAGAATCCAAAAATCTGCTTTTCAACCTCAGGAGAAATACCTCCGCCGCGGTCGCGAAGACGAACTACCAGGCCGTCGTCAGTTCGCACAAAGGTAGCAAGTACAGGTTTCAAAGGTTGGCCTGTTTTTTGAGAATCTTCAATCGACGCTCTAAATGAGTTTTTCAGGAGCTCGGTGAAAATGTATTCGAGGTGGACTGGAACATACGGCAGCATGATATCGTCGCCCTGGTCTACTACAACTGTGGGCACTATTCCGTATTTAAGATCACAGATGTCGCCAACAAAATCAGCCGTTTCTCTTAGGATCTGGCTTGGCTTGCATGCGATCTGAACTGCACCAATGAACTGCTTTTCGTCGATAGGGTTGGTGAGTGCAATGTGGTGTTCCGCAATCAGTCTTGTTCCAATGCGTGCGCGAAGATGGCTATCCAGTACCGCCGACGATTCCGGCAGCGACATATAACCTCTTGATTCGTAAAAGCCTCTAGCTAGCGTGGGAATAGTGTTTGAGTGAGCTGTAACCAGTTGTTCGAGGGCGCGAACCGCCAATGCGTTCTCTTCCAAAGTCTCTGGTGGTTTGATCTGCGAGATGATTGTAAACGAGTTCAAATAGATTGAATAGATTTGCGAGATATTGGGGTTGAGGACAATCAAGTAAGGCAGATTACGAAGAGCTTTAAGGCGATGAGCGAGCCGAATCGTTATGTTTTGCAAAACTGTCACTGCGTTCTTGATCAGTATCTCTTCAGGGATAGGATGCCGTCCAAATTTCAGCAAGCTCTCGAGGTATATTCTGCAAGAAGTATAAGGTTAGTTAACTCAAAGGGACTGTCGGCACCGAGACCATATCTAGGCCAACTTACGGCTCTTGCTCACACGAGGAGTACCTCATAATGCGTTCTTCAATATTGCGCCTACGCGAGTCTTCATCCGAGCCCAGCTGTGTCAGGTATCTACTGTGTGTGTATTGCAAGTAGCTGTTGCCTAGGCCGGGACCAATTGAGGGACGTTTAGGCGGGGTCTTCAGTGCGAAAGCTCGCTTAAAGGTTGCATAATGGCCAGATGACTGCAAGGCTTGCGAGTGTAATTTCGGGCGCGTACGCAGGCGCAAGCGAAGTCGCTGGAGATGAGAGTATCTGTTCATTACAAAAAATTCAAGACGCGCTTTTGCTGGAAAAAGTCGGTTTTTGTTCTCATACAACTGAGAAAGGGAATTGGGATGGAAATGGCTATACAATTGCAAATAGGATTCGGGTAATGACAAGGAGCAGCCTCCTTTGATTCGTATTTGGGACTTGTGAAATGGTGACTGTAACTTGAGAGTTAAGACTTATACCTATATATCCACTCAACCAAATCTATAGACCGCCGTATGATCACAGAGTCTCACCTGCAACTGTAACTGGTCTTCTTGAAACTTACTCTACTGTTTACCCCGACATTTGTATATTTTGGAACAACCATGACAGCCCTCCACCACCCTTCAGCAAAGCCTCGTGTGCTTATTATAGGATCTGTTTTTACAGAAACTCCCGAATTTAAAACCTTTTCTCAATCCTTTGACTGTTCAGTGAGTGGTATCTAAATGAAAAATACTACAGGTTCCAGACTACTAACATTGGTTGTAGTTTTACAAAATCTCAACCAAAGACCAGTTTCTCAAGGATATCAAGACTATCTACTCTGATATAGATGCCATTTGGGCAATGTGGGCTGGATTCATGGTAAGTGCCACTGTCTTCAGTTTCGAATGTTGACAAAATACTGACTCGTTCCCCTATTATATAGCCAATTGGAGGCATGAGAGGCGACCTCATCGCCGCTTTGCCCTCGTCCCTCAAAATCATTGCCTCCTGTGCCGCTGGTTTTGATCCATATGACGCTCCTGCCCTCGCAGATCGAGGCATCGTTCTTTGTAACTCGCCAGGCCTAGCCTCCGACCCCGTCGCCGATCTCGTCCTCTACACCACCCTCGCGCTCTTCAGGTATACCCATATCTTTGAGCGGCTTGCCAGAGAACACCGCAATACTATTACTTGCCGTACAGCTATTTCAAACACAAACTGGGATCTCCATGTTGGAAAGCCAATAATTGTGCCGACGAATAAAAATGATCCAAATTATAGTAAGGAGGCAGACACGGGGCCTGACTTTTCGTTCGGAGAGTTTGTTGCAGGGCGCGCCGTACGTCAACCTCGGGGCCATTCCGTGGGAATTGTCGGGTTTGGCGCTATTGGAAAAGTCATTGGCCAGCGCCTCAATTCTATCGGCATGCATGTCCATTACACGAAGGCGAGTGGCACTATTTCCGGTTCAGAAGCGACTGCGTTGGGCTACGATGCCAAGTTTCATGCGACACCCCAGGATTTGTTTGCCGTCAGTGATCTTTTGGTTTTAGCATGCCCTTTGAATGCGTCAACGCGGCATATTGTGAATGCCGAATCGATTAAGTTACTGCCAACAGATGCGCGCATTGTTAATATTGGCCGAGGAGGGTTGATTGATACCAAGGCACTAGTAGAGGCTTTGCGGTCTGGGAAAATCTCGGGTGCGGCACTTGATGTTTTTGAGCGGGAGCCAGTTATTGATGAAGAGCTTTGCGATCGATGGGATGTCGTTTTGTTGCCTCACATTGGGTCTTCGACAATTGAAACGGCCGAAAAGTCTGAGATCAATTGTATGCGCAATATCAGGAATATCGTATTTGAGGATGGAAAGGCTCTAACAAGAGTCAACTAAAGTCTAGACATTTACAAAAAAAGGGAGTAAAATTCATTGTCATTGACGTCTAACTGAGAACTGTTTATACTAGCGAGTCCATGCGGGAGTGTAAAAGAACAAATAACTAAGCAAAATCCGAGACCCTTTGAAAGCAAGTGACAGTATATCTGCCATAAACTGGAGTTAGCAAAATGTAGTAGAACTCAATCGTGGTCGAGGCGGAGGCGGCTTTCGAACCAACGTATGACTGAGATTAGTGTGTGACAATGAAGGAGATCCCGGGTTACTTGTATTCGGACTACTCTCATGTCCCTCTTCGTTTCCATTCAAATTTCTTTCATCACCGGATCCGTGATGTCCCTTTTGCCCCAACGCAAAAGTCACTAAGTCCATCTCGCTCGTGTTTCTTACAGAAATACCGATATTATCAATTGTCTTGAGCTTTTGATTTGTACTGGAGTTTGCTCTTGCCCATTTTTTGCGTGGCAATGGTAGAGGTGGTGGTCGCAGTTTGCGGTGGGCAGGGACTTCTGGGAACTTGAGCAGCTGAGACGGCGACGGGGTTTTTAGTCTGTTGATTCGGGATGGGGGTGGAGGAGGTGGGGAGGGAGATAAAGGTGGATGAGGATGTAAATGCGCATGTGAGGGTGGGTGTGAATGTGAGTCAGAGGGATTGGCGGATCCAGAGACCGTTAGGGATAGTGCGAAAGATTGACTCAAAGTAGGAGAACTGGGTGAGTCTGGATGTTTTGACAAAGGAGAAGATAGTTTAGGAGCGTCGTCTGCGGAAACAGATAAGGTTGATGAAATCAAAGAAGACATGCTAGATTTTGATTTGGTTTTGTTCATTTCAAAGCCTTTGAGATTCTCCGTTTCTTTCACCTTCTCAAGAACTTCGGAGTTTTCAGAATTTTTAGAGTCCTCAATTGACAGGTTGTGCATGCTAGTATTACCTGAAGGAGTTGTGCTACCATGCCTTAGCCAATCTACCAAAAGACATCTGTAAGCTAACCTCTGAGTTGTTTCGCTAATTTCAAAGACCTGATTTTTCGACTCGTAGCTCATGCTTTCCAATAGTGCACATAGCTCAGCTCTTTTGTAAGACTCGTGTCTCAATTCTGTGTACAACAAAAGAGGATGCAGAACCCGAAGATAAGTATGTCGTAGTCTTTCTTCTTCACTGGACAAGTTATATAACTCGCGGATAAATACGTCAGTAATCACTTTCAGGTCGTTGAGGTACAAGTAGGAGCAGGTTTCAGGTGTGGTGAAGATGAGGTATAGCAGCTTCAATGCCATTAGTTGAAGAGTGATATCAGGACTTCGATTCAAGAGAAACACAACGTTCTCTCCAAATGATGGAAATTTTTCCTGTGTTTTCAGAAGTGTATCGAATACTTTATTGTGTATTGATCTGTGCTTCCTTCGTGTGTGTGCATGGCCCTCTGGCAACGGCAAAGAAACTGATCTCGCCAACGGCTCTCCTTTCTCTTCTTGCAAGGTCGTTAAAACATCAGGTTTCACTGAAAGATCGTATGCTGCAATCATGTACTGCTCATTTAGGGCTAGCAAAACTTTGAGAATAGCATAACCATACGGATCGTGATCGTAGTCCTCGCGCTCTTCGATAGCAGTAAACAGGTACGTGATAAATTCAGGCTTTACCATGCTCAGATCCGCAGTGGTCAATTTCTGAACCCGAGACATCTCGTACAAAAGATCCAAGAATATGCGATGAAGCATTATACTACCACCCTCGCGGTGCAGCAGGCTCTCAATTATACAAGATATTGCTGATTCTTCTTGCATCATTTCTAAGGTCGTATTGTGCGCTCGGCCATCTATGAGTAGGAAAGCACCAACGACGATTCTCTGAGACAGCTTGTGGTCTCCACCCTCCACAAGGAACGAAACGAACTTTCGCCGAATGTAGGCTTTGTTGTTGCGGAATATCTGCGAGTGCAAAAGCCTTTTGATGCATCTGGTAAGGTCCTCTTCTCTATCAAGATATTTTTCTGCAAGACAGATGAACAGCAGTTAGAAAGGGTGGAGCAGTTAGAAGAGGTTTGCGAGCAAACCAAACATACCCAGGAACATAGAGGCGAACCGAATGAATGAATAGAGCGCCTTTTCAGTAGCAGCAATAGAGTGGTAGTCTGCCGAGCAGAGGTCTTTCAGTTCTGCATTGCCCTCAGTTAGCAAAACGTTTTAAAAGCCTCATCACCCCACACATATCAAATACAAGTAGCACCTACCATCCCAGAACTGGTCTTCATTTTCGACTTCATAGGACAATACCTCCATTAGAAAGAAAAGCCATGAGCATGCAAATGCAAAATGCGAAGGTGGATATAAAGCTGAATAAAATAAAACAGCGAACAAAAAAAAACAGGTAACTGGCGAAAGGAAAGAAAGAGAGAAGCAGTTTACAATAGTTGCGCAAAGCTCGAGGTGGTGTGGGCGTATATATTATTATGCGAGGCAGCCGTGCCAAAAACGTTAAGCAGAATACAAGCCTAATGTTGAGAGGGAATATCAAAAAAGCTCTGAGTCCCGTGAACCCAACACAAACTAAATCACCATGATATACCGCTACAATATGGGCATGCCGTTCTTGATTTTTCCACCGCCTGTGAAGCCTGAGCGTCATAACTACAATTACAATAGTCGCGCAACCGACAAGACGTCATTCAAACACCACTCAATTCAACAGAAGCTCTCTTATTCATTATTGCATGTACATGGAACTATCCGTATCTACTTTACTTTGGGCTTGATACCGTTGACCATCTCGTCTTTTGAAATCAAATGGC
This sequence comes from Geotrichum aggregatum, assembly GCA_030564925.1. NCBI lineage: Eukaryota > Fungi > Ascomycota > Dipodascomycetes > Dipodascales > Dipodascaceae > Geotrichum > Geotrichum aggregatum. The sequence goes on from JAJMAH010000007.1 coordinate 166,240, forward strand.
CAATAGTCTCGATATGGCTCAGAAGCGTGGAAATGTTGTGACTCCACTCATTCAGAATCTCATTGCTATCCTTGGGCTTAGCAAAGGTTACAACTCTCTCAGGTCTGTTGATTCTAGCGTAAATAGTCCCTTGTGTTACAAGCTTAGAAATGAACTCTTCAGTCTCTTTCTCGGACAAGTCAAGCAGTTTGTTGAGCTTTGACATCCGGATTCTCGTGTAGTATTTAGAAATCACCCGGATATTGTGTTCAATAACTCGCTTTCTAAAGTCCTCCCAGCGTGTTTTACCATCAGTGGTGTTTACATCGAAAACGGGGGTTTTATGAAGAGGGGGTCCATAGATTTCTGCCACCTTCGGCCATCGCATCAACTCGTCAACAGTGAAACACTTGATGAGCTCGTTATGTACTGGGAGAGACTGCAGTCGGCTATCAGCAGCAATCTTGTGAATAAGGTCCGACTGCAAATTGTCGTAAGCGGCCAGGGTGATGAAGTAGACAATATTTTCAAGAGCGTCCTTCCACTTGGCTTCATCCTTGAGAACGCTAGGAGTGTCGTATACGGCACGATAGTGCTGGCAGACTTCTAAGTATTGTGCGTTGTGTAGCGAAATCTTAATCAGAAGCTCATAGTAGCGAAGCTTGAGATCATGCACATCCTCCTTGTTAAAGTATCGAGGAACAATCTTTCGACTTAGAATCAGGGCTTGAGTGTAGTCTCCTTTCTTGATATACAATTGGACCTGCTCGAGAATAAATTCGGTCTTTTCGCGAATGTCCATAGAGCCATAAGTTTCAACTTGAAGTTCGCCTAGAATCTCACTTGCAGCATCAATGTCGCCTTGCTCTTCTTTGATTTGAGAAAGAGTTCTCGAAACACGGGCACGCTCAACTTCTACATAAATCTATCAAAAGTTAGGAGTTGACAAAAAAGTAGACGGGGTGCACGTACTTTTCCTTCGGTAACAGTTCGAATATTCTCAATTGTGTCGATTTTCGTTTCTAAATCTGGTGCTTCGTCTAGGCCTTTGATGACCTCTTGAACCATGGTAGTAATGGCCTGCTTCAACTGACCATGCTTCTTAGAAAGTAGTTGAACTTGCTCATTCATAAGCTTCCAATTACCAGCTTTCCTTGTCACGTTTACGACTTTAACCAAAACTCTCTTCGATGACGAGAGATCGGAGGCCTAATAGTGTTAGAAGTTGCCACCAAATCTCACTAATATACCAACATACCTGTCTTGTCTGCTTCTCGAGAGAGAGCAGCTGGTCAAGCCCTGCCTGAAAATCATTCTACTCAACAATTAGCATCTTAAAGGATTGATGGTAAGTTCAAAACGTACCTTCAAGATCTCGTCAATCTGAGGAAGCTCCTTGTCCAGGATTTCCGTAAAGTCCTTCTCGGCCTTAATCAAAGTCTCGTCGGACATAGTAAATCAATTGAGAAGAGGCGCTAATAAATAGAGATCGTCACAAAGATGATAGAAGTAATGGAGGAGAAAGTGGTTTCTAAAAAGTTATAGGAAAGATGGGAAATAGCAAAGGCTGGATTCTGGTGGCACTTCTCTAGGAAAGGTGTGGGCTAAAGTGCTAAGTGCAGCGTTGGTGTGAAAGTTATGCACATTAGTCATCACAAGTGATGGAAAAATGATTCCAACGCCAGCGATATGGTATACAATTAACGACATGTCGGGCCTCAACTACTGGGTTTCGGATAGCTTGCAAGTGGTAGGTATATTGCTGTTTAGTACTTTGGCTACAAGTCTAACTAGCTCAAGATTTTAGGTGCAAGTGATGAGCACACCGTTGACTTTTGTATCGCCTCCGCAAAGACAGCAAAATCGTCAGCTCAATTGTTAAGTACATTGAAGAATGTAGGCCTACCGGATAACACAATCACGAAGGAATTTGTATCAGACCTCTTTGCGCGTATTCACCCAGAGGCCGAGCAGAAAGACAGCTCGAGCGTAAAGAGTAAACCGACTATCAAGCCAAAACGGTACGAACTTCTTCTACCAGATGAAGAGGTTCCAACAAAGGACGACTCACGGAAATCTCGCGACAGATCTGAGAAACACATCGGCTCAAGAAGACATAGGGACTCGGAGCGACAAAAAAGACGGAGACGAGACTCTTCAGAGTCAGACTACAGCTCAGATGACCGCTCTGAATCCGAGGAGGATCGCTATGTCGGCCATAAGAGCGTTATTGAAGAACCGAGTGTTTCTTCGGGTGAATCGTTAATGGAAAAGGACAAAAAAGAACGAGACGAGTTTTCAAATCGACTTAAAAATAAAGACAAAAGCTCAACTAATGTCAAAGAGCCTCAAGGAGCTAACTCTAAAGAGCGACTTGAGAGAAATCAAATGGCAAATGATGTCGAAAGCAACAAGACAGAAATTGAGGATCTCCGAAGGATAGCTCGGCAAAAGTACTTGACCAAGAGAGAAGAGGAAAAGCTCTTTCTACTTGAGCGAGAAGTTGAAGATCTGGAAGAAATGGTGAAGCAGTATGGGTGGGATAATCTGTCTAAGGGTGAACAACGAGAAATATCTTACAAGCGAGAAATCCTAACTCTCGCACAGGAGCGTAAAAAAATTGACGACGGCCGAGACGGATACCGGCTACCAGAGGATTACTTTACGGAGAAAGGAAGAATCGATAAAAAGCGAAAAGAAGCCGTTCTCTATCAACGTTACAACGAGGTCAACAAAAAAAGTGAGCACTCTAATGACATAGACTCATGGGAGGCGGAACAGCGATCAAGGGCATCGATTAAGTCTGGGTCGCGAACCAGAACAGCGCCCCAAGAAGAAGAGTATGAGTATGTCTTTGATCCTGCTCAAAATATTGATTTTGTTACCGATGCGGTCTCGACAATGACAAAAGAGCAGAAGCTGCTTGAAGAAAAAATTAGAGAAGAAGAAAAGCGCGTACAGTCAATTGAGGAAACCAGAAAGTCTCTTCCTGTATATACACACCGAGAAGAGATTCTTGCTGCCATCAAGGAATATCAGGTTTTGATAATCGTTGGAGAAACAGGATCTGGAAAAACCACTCAAGTTCCCCAATTTTTATATGAAGCTGGATATACTAAAGACGGAATGAAGGTAGGATGCACACAGCCTAGAAGAGTTGCTGCCATGTCTGTCGCTGCCCGTGTAGCAGACGAAATTGGTTGCAAGTTAGGCAACGAGGTTGGTTATACAATTAGATTTGAAGACAAATCATCAGAGAAAACAGTCATTAAATACATGACAGATGGAATGCTTCTGCGCGAGTTTCTGACTGACCCTGAACTCTCAACGTATTCAGCAATTATGATTGACGAAGCTCATGAAAGAACCTTGCATACAGATATTTTGTTTGGCCTTTTGAAGGACATTGCTCGATTTCGACCGGAATTGAGGCTCCTCATATCCTCCGCGACGCTGAATGCTAAAAAGTTTTCAGAGTATTTTGATGATGCTCCTATTTACCAAGTACCTGGCCGTCGCTTTGAGGTTGACATTCATTACACCAAACAGCCTGAAGCCAATTACCTGCATGCTGCCATCACGACAGTATTCCAAATTCATACTACTCAAAAAAAGGGCGACATACTGGTATTTCTTACAGGCCAAGACGAAATTGAAATGGCCGCCGAAAATCTTGAAGAAACATGTAAAAAGTTGGGCAAAAAGATCCCAGAAATGGTCATTTGTCCTATATACGCCAACCTCCCTCCAGAATTACAAGCCAAGATTTTCGATCCGACGCCCGAAGGGTCTAGGAAAGTAGTACTTGCTACCAACATTGCCGAAACGTCCATCACGATCGACGGAATAGTGTTCGTCATTGACCCCGGGTTTGTTAAAGAAAATGTTTACAATCCTCGCACAGGAATGGAAAGCTTGGTCGTAACACCCTGCTCTCGTGCATCTGCGGACCAGAGAGCTGGTCGAGCAGGGCGTGTTGGGCCAGGAAAGTGTTTTAGGCTCTTTACAAAGTGGGCGTTTTACAATGAGCTGCCTGCCAACACAACCCCAGAGATCCAACGCACCAATCTTGGCAGTGTAGTTCTGCTCTTGATGTCACTGGGAATCAACGACATTCTTAACTTTGATTTTTTGGACGCTCCTCCTAATGACGCATTGATCAAGGCGCTTGAACTGCTGTATGCGTTAGGTGCACTCAATGATAGAGGAGAATTGACCAAGCTTGGAAGGCAAATGGCCGAGTTCCCAACTGACCCCATGCTGGCTAAAGCAATTCTTGCAAGCGACAAGTACAACTGTGTTGACGAAGTCCTGTCCATTGTTGGAATGCTAGGTGAGGCGGCATCGTTGTTTTTCAGACCAAAGGACCGAAAGTTCCATGCAGACAAAGCTCGTGAGGCGTTTACCAGGCCAGGAGGCGACCATCTAACGCTGCTCGAAATCTGGAATCAATGGGTCGACACAGACTATTCATATCAATGGGCTCAAGAAAACTTTTTACAATTTAAGTCACTTTCGCGAGCCCGTGATGTGCGAGAACAGCTTGAACGCCTGTGCGACCGAGTCGAAGTCGAGGTGCGAAGCGGCGGGTCCGGCGGCAACGAGAGCCTAGTTAACATTCAAAAAGCCATAACCTCTGGGTTTTTTGCCAACACGGCGCGTCTCAATAAATCAGGTCAAAGCTACCGGTCTGCAAAGACAAATCAGACCGTCCACATTCATCCTTCTAGCGTTTTGTTTGGACAAAAGCCTCGGTGGGTCATTTACTACGAGTTGGTGCTTACTTCGAAGGAGTTTATGAGAAATTGTATGCCGCTACAACCTGAATGGCTGGTGGAAGTGGCTCCCCATTTTTACAAGTCAAAGGAACTGGAAGAAATGGGAGGCACGGGCAAAAAAGTGCCAAAGGTGACTGGTATTGCATCGAGTGCGAAGACTTCATAATTATGCTTGGTATAATGATGTATTTTATTCCTTGTTTTGTTCATAATAATGTATTGATCGCCATGGTATGATCTCGATGGTGCGTCACTAGCTCACTATCTACAACCGTGCAATTGCTAGCCTAGGAAACAGTCCATATTCAATTGCCAATTGCAACCAACCATTTACACATCCAAGTGATGTGAATATCATCGACCATAAAAAGAAACGACACCAGCCGGATTTGAACCGACGCGGGAAAACCCAACAGATAGCTAGATGATTCAAGTCTGTCGCCTTAACCACTCGGCCATAGTGTCTAATATTGAAAGAACGTGTGTTTGAGCCAATTAGACCCAGTTATCCTAAATCTTCACACAAAGCCTCTCATTTTGGGGCTAGCTGTACTTTGAATCACAAAAATCTACTCATGAGCAGATTTTTTATTTCTTATTTTTTCTTCTTGCCATAATGATATTGAATCAAAAGTAGATTTTATTTCCACCACGTAATCAATATTTGTTTCAATATAAGCTTTTAAAGCATTCCCTTAGCGTTGGGACTCATTGCAGTCTCAGGGAGTATTCCGACACCATCGACGCACTTGAACACAAACACGGCGAGTAAGCTGAATTGGTCTGTATCAGACAAAAACCTGATCTGTCCCTCTTCCTTAGGTATAAATAGTTATTACAGCTTGTGTAGTCTCATCATTTAGCCAGGACATTAAATTGATTTATAATTATTATTATTGTATTATACTGAGCAAGGCCAACAAAGTGGTTTATCTATCTATCGATCTCTCTATCTTCATCTTGACGTTTTTCCGTTCTCGGTCTTTTCCTTTCAACTTTCTTGAACCATCACCTAAACATGCTGTCTTTTTATAACCATTTCTTGTCCTGTGCGCTTCAAAACTGGGATTGCAAGGTTCTCAAAACTAATTTGAACCCTCTAAAAGTATTTATAACAAGATTGTGCTTGTTTTTTTGCACATTCCTAAGCTCTCATGGCATACCACCTTATGGAACAGTTGCTGGAAAATCATGCACAAAACACATTTTGGGTGACACCAGCAAAAGCCGTCTACGTTACAGAGTAAAGACGTTGGTGATAGTCTAGCGATACATCAAATAGCAACTTATGCTAGGTACTATGGGTTTGTAATAAATGTCTACCATAGTATAGTGGCTTGATGAGCTGAACGTGATTTTAGTACTTACTACTACTTTCAAGTTCAAAGAGCTTGGTGGAAGTTGTTGAGAGCGAAAAAAAAATAGTATCCATGTTGTGACCGGCTTTCCTAGCATGCTTAATGATAACTCAAACACGATCCAAGATTCCACACGCTAAGGAATAACAACAACCGAGAAATAAAAGCACACATCACAGCTAGAATCTAAAACAGGTAATCGTGAGCTTCTCATGAACCGTTGTATCACAGACTGCGAGCGGTTGCAGCATTGTACAAGGGCCATTAACATGTTACAACAAAGTTGCAAAGAATTGAGAGAGAGGTTTAAAAGAGCAATTCGAACATGAGTATAAATAACTATTAGAAGTGGATAGAGATACAGATAGAACAAAGACGCACGGGGCTGTTGAAGTTGTGATGAGCAGCCTAGGCAGAAGCTCGCAACAAAGCAGTAGCCCGCAGGGTCTACTGTTCAAGAGGTGTTATTGGGGCTTGCGAATTCCCAGTCCATGGTACAATTGCCTTTTCCTTCGAAGTCCGGGCCAACGTTGTCTACGGTAACGACCCAAAAAGTGTATTCTGCATCTGTTTAACATTCTGCTACAGTCCCGACACCAAAGAACTACTCACAATCGCTGCTACAAAGGCACCAGTACATTTACAACTTGTTCTTCATTTGTGTTCTATTGAAGTCCATTCAGATTTAGCAGCCCATCATCTCATGCCCAATTTACTACCGGCTTTTAGTTTTTTTCCTTCATCGTCCTCGACGTGTGTAAGCAAAAAATGGTACAATTGAAGTGAGTTTCTATCCTCTAAGCTATGGCTTGAGTAGTGGTAGAAAAAAGAGCTTATTTGGAGAGGTTGTCACTATGAATCAACGTTAGCAATCGACACAAGCAATTATGCAATAAGGCAATTTTGCGATTGCAAACACTTACAGCTTAGACTCGACCTCGTCAAGGTGCTCACGCTGCTTCTTGATGGCTTCTCTGAGATCAGCGAGCTTTTGCTTTTCCTGGCTGCGAACGTACAGGTCTTCCTGGGCCTTTTCACGTTTCTAAAACAAGCAAAATAGACGGTTAGCCGGCAATTTCTATCCGATGGCGAATGGATGTTTGATGCAAAATAGCTAGAGACCAACGAGCGGCAAAAGACAAATCGGTTCAGGATGCTTTTACGATAAAAATTGAGAAAAAAAGATACTTACGTTGAAAGAGTCGTTGGAACCTTGAGGACGAGGAGCTCCGGTAGCGCCTTCAGTGTAGAAACGGGCAGATACAGCGAGGGCTCTGGCAGAGTTTGCGGAACGAACAAGAGTGCGAGTAGAAAGCATTGCTATAGTTGGTTGTTTTCGTAGTAATTGAGTTGTAATTGAACGAGGTGAAAGCGATGGATGTTAAAAAGAAGAAGAGGGAAGGAAGGAAAGAAAGAAAGAAGAAGAACTGGGTGGCCTGAGAGAAAGATAGCCTTCTGCGTGGGCAGTGGGTTTGGGCTTGTAGTTAAACCGTTTCTTCTCGGGCGCTTTCTTTGCTCGCTTGGACTGGGGTTGGCCAATCAGAGAGGGTCACGAACAAATAGACTGGGTCATGTGACTTACTTTTACCTGTAATTCTTATTCTTCTGCTTCTTTTCAAATGGTTACAGTAGTGATTGAGTGCTGAGCTCGGGAGCTCGAGTGTTTCCATGTACAATTAGCTAGAGAGGCCTAGGCGCCATAATAGCATAGTGGCACCAACTTAGTAGAGCTACATATACTGTTATCATTGCTGTCCTTGTGTCACAAATAAATAAGTGGAATCTGGGGTAGGTTCTCATCTTGAGGAGATGGACTGGACTGGACCTAATTCAACGATTTCTGCGAGTAGCGTCTCATGAGTCTCGCAGGTTTCCATCGAGAAACTGCACACGCGGCAGCTACATTTTCATTGAAGAAACTATCTCCCACTGTGGAGTGTCAACACAGGTTGAAGAGCTGCTACTGGTATAGCACACAGAGACCAGTACCTACGCCTACCACCTTGAGCTCAAGCAGGGTCGGTTGATCCAAGTAATGCTAGACAGAAATGCAGAAATGCAGATATACATACACATACTCTGAAATCTAAATATATCACGTGTCATGACCTAACCCCAGTCAATTTTGTGCACTTCCGCCGACACCAGAAAAGTCAAAAACCCAAAAAAAAAAGATTGCGGCAACTTCAAGGCTCGAGCTTGACGATATCAGACTCGACGTTTCACGAACAGCAGTAGTTTACACAATAGTGCCTGCAGCTTCAGTTACGAATTGAAAATATTACGAGTAAAGAGCTGGCTACACGTAAACATTGTGTACCATCCACACAGCTACGCCATCATCCCAACGCGACCACCCCCAACCCCACCACACATCCCATACTCAATACACCCTAGCACTTACGAGGCCACAAACACTAACACGCTAAGGATTTGCCACGTCTTTTATCGAAATAGCAGACAACGGACATCAAGCAGCAATAGCAACAGAAACAGAAACAGAAACAATAATAAAGACTACAGCTAGCATAAGCCATGAACTAAAAGTACCCTTGCAAAATCTCTCAATCATCAATACCTTACCTTGGGGCTTCTCTCAGCTTTTCTCAGGTCCCCAAGCTCAAGCTCAATTCATCAAACATATACCCCACACGCCCCCATACTTTCATAGATCTTAGTACACAACATGGGCCCCAAGCCGCAGAAGCACCTGCCCGGCATGGCGGTCAAAGGCAAGGCTCCGCCTAGAGCAATGACTGGCTCCACAGACACATCCGGCACCGGTAGCACTCCCCAAACAAGTGCTAACACAAGCGCAAGCTTACCGATAAAGACTCCAAGCAAAAAAGGACGCAAGCGGAAAAACCCCGTGTTCAATGAACATGGCGAAGAGATTGTGCCCAACGGGCCAGGGCGACCGCGCAAAAAGGAAAAGCTGATGAAAGACGGAGGCGGCGGGTCGTCAGGGGTGACCGGGACAGCGAAACAGGCCAAAGAACCCAAAGAGCCTAAAAAAGCAGGACGCAAGGAAAAGAAGGAGTCCAAAGACGCGATAACAGCGGCTGCAACAACACCCACCGCCACTCCAAAGAAAAAGAAATACGCCAAACTTACTAAAGAGGAGAGAGAAGCGCGCAAGGCCAGCAAACGGGCTGCAGCAGAAGAAGCCAAGCTGGCCAAGAAGAAGCTTAAGGCCAAACAGCCCGTAAAAGCTAAAGAAAAGCCGCCGGTAGATGTCGAAAAGCAGTGCGGAGTGCAGCTGCCAAATGGCGGGGAGTGCGCGCGGTCCCTGACGTGCAAGACACATTCCATGGGTGCGAAGCGTGCAGTGCAGGGCCGGTCACAGCCCTACGACGTGTTGCTTTTGGCGTACCAGCAGCGTAACCAGATCAAGCTCGCGGAGCAGTCGACGCAGCAGCAGATTGACCTGGAGAACCTGGAGCTGCTACAGTCGAGTGAGCCGCTGAACGAAGAGGAGGAGGTGGAGCAGGTGATGGCGGGAGTGACGTTCTCGAGGCCTGTGACGTTGGAAAAGAGGGTTTTAATGCCTGTGAGAAATAAAAATAGGTTTTTTCAGATGCGGGAGATGTTGATAGGGAGTCTGACCAAGATACAACCTCTGCCGCCGATGATAACTGCTGCAAAAGTTGCCTCTACTAGTGTTGGAGGTTCCGCAAGTACTGCTGGTGCTGCTGGTGTGGCCGCGCCAGTCAAGGAAGAGACTGGGGCTGCACCGCAGCAGCAACAACAACAGCAACAATTAACACCGGCGCAGCTTCACAATAACCAGCGGCTTCATGAGATGGCCTCTACAAGTGCTATCCTTGGACGGTCTTTACTATTCAACAGCGTCACGGGAGCGCAAAAAATGAGGGCGTCGCGGGCCATTCTAAATCCCAATATACAGCATCGACAGATGCAATTAAGGCAGTATCAGATGATGCAAATGCGGCTCCAGCAGCAGCAGGCTCAACAGGCTCAGCAGGCTCAGCAGGCTCAACAATCACAGCAGTCACAATCGCAGCCACAGCAGCCCCAATCTCAAGCCCAATCTCAATCTCAACAACAGCAATTACAGCAACGGCAGCAACAACAACAACGGCAACTGCAGCAACAACAACAACAACAGCAACAACAAAAGGCAATGCAAATGCGTGGGGGACTAGGAAGCGTGCAAAATATGGGCCAACATGCGAGTTCATCACCTTCATCCCTACATCAACAACTCCAACAACAGCAATATCAACAACAACACCAACAAAATCAAAGTCAACAGCAGCAACAGCACCAGCAGCAACAACAACATCAGCAGCATCAAGCTTCGACTGCGGCTGTGCCTCATGCTTTGTATCAAGGATTCTAAAAGATACAGGAAGCTTTTTGGAAGGTGTACTGGCAATCAGACAAAACCAGTAGCCTACTGGCCTCACTCATTCGGCCTCACTCTTCTAGTATCATAGTATAGTATATTACCTATAGTTTGAGGTTGCTGTATTCCTTTTTTTTCCAACCGTCTAGTGTCTGTAATGGTGCCCTCTATCTAATCTCACGGATCATGATTTATGATTCATATATCACACGGCTGTAGCCAAGATGGGAGATTTCTCAAATGTCTTTCCATCTGCGGAAATTGAGCACAATTGCACAAACCGTTTTTTCACTTACGCCGCACAGTTGATAAGGAGTCAGGGCTGGGGTAAATGTTACATGATTAAAGTCGGTGGTGCTTGAGGGTTGTCGAATGCTTTATAATGTTTAAATATCACGTATATGCTGTATATGCTTCACGGGTATCCAGAAGAGTAGAGTAGAGTAGAGTACTTTCGGTGGTCTCGGCTTTCTCTCATATAAAAAGAGGGTAATTCCAAGATTTGCTCTTATTTTTTTGTTTTTTTTGTTTATTTCTTTTTATTTCTTTTTATTTCTTTTTATATCACTTTCAGTTGACATGTCTCAGCAACTTTGCTACTTTAAGAAATCTAAAAGTATTGCTTAAGCTCAAATGCCAATAATGTCGGGCTCGGAGAACCGGCTTTTGGTGTACCCTGTTGTAGTCTACAGGCTTTACCCTGGCTAGTCCGACCAGCCTGCCTGGTGTTGCCCAGTGTTACCTGTACAGCTACGCTCCATACTCCCCACCTAGGCTAGGCTAGTATGGTCTAATCCAGTATGGCTTAATCCAGGCTGTCTGACCTGCCGTAGTATCTTCCTTGATCTGTCTGTACCTCTCCTTACCCAGACGAGATACCAGATACTAGACACTAGGTCAGGTCAGGCTAAGTCAGGTCAGGTCAGGCCAAGCAGGCCAGGCCAGGTAGACTACGCAGTTGCTGGAAAACAGCCGTAGAACGTGTGTGGACCTAAAGCGACAAGTGCCGTGTGCTGGATCACAGCCGGCATGTGCTTGTTATTATTTCACACTTTTCAGTGACTTTTCCAGTGAGCCTTCACCCACCAACGAGCCACGAAGCCTACAGGCACAGGCCAACGCTCTGACGCTGACTTTATCGTGGTTTCCATCAAAGAACAGCTTCTCTTTGGTAAATAACACGGCCGCCTAGTAAACACCAGGCTCAATGAAAGACTCTCCTGTAATCTCCGTAATCTTCTCACGCTTGCAAATGCATTCGTGGCACAGCCATAAAACTACGCGCAAAACTAAATTCAAATTTCTTGCGATAATTTAGATTTTCCCTTTCTTTCTTCCTTTCGCCTCTCCTATCATCCATAAACCCCATAATCAACGTCACCACCAACGTCCATCAACCCATCAATCTATCCAACATCCATCAATCAACGTACGCTGTTTGTGGTTAATCAACTCCCATAACCCACACTAACTCTACTCTAGATGTCCCGTGAAAACTCAGTGTACCGTGCCAAGCTCGCGGAGCAGGCAGAGCGCTACGAAGAAATGGTCGAAAACATGAAGGCAGTAGCCACCGCAGGCGAAGAGCTCAGCGTCGAGGAGCGAAACCTCCTCTCGGTCGCCTACAAGAACGTTATTGGCGCAAGACGTGCCTCCTGGCGCATTGTTTCGTCAATCGAGCAGAAGGAGGAGAGCAAAAAGAACGGCGCCCACGTCGACCTGATACAGCAGTACCGACGCAAGCTCGAGGCCGAATTGGCCGCCATTTGCGAAGACATTTTGGCTATTCTTGGCAAGAATTTGATCCCCGGCGCCCAGGCCGGCGAGTCCAAAGTCTTTTACTACAAGATGAAGGGTGACTACCACCGATACCTGGCGGAGTTTGCTCCTGCTGGCGAACAGCGCGCCAAGATCGCGAACGAGTCACTGGAAGCGTACGAGAGCGCTTCTGCCATTGCCAGCACCGACCTACTGTCCACACACCCCATTCGCCTAGGCTTGGCCCTCAACTTTTCTGTGTTTTACTACGAGATTCTGAATTCCCCCGAGAAGGCGTGTCAGCTTGCCAAGCAGGCGTTTGACGACGCCATTGCTGAGCTGGACAACCTGTCGGAGGAGAGCTACAAGGATTCGACGCTCATTATGCAGCTGCTGCGCGACAACCTGACGCTGTGGACGTCTGACATGTCTGAGCTTGAGGCGGAGGGCGGAGATAGCGGCGAGACCGCTGCCGACGACAAAGCTGACTCTGAAATGGAGAATGATGTTTAGGAGACGTAGATTGAGTATTTCGTGTGTATTAATTGATTTTGTTGCTGTACGTATTTAGCGTGATGCGTTCGTTGGCGTTAGACCAGAGTCAGCCTTTTGCCTTTTGGGCGCGTGTTCAAAAAGCAACCTCTTTTGTTCCAGCCAAAACGCCTTGTGCCCTTTTATTTAGACACTTCAACAACTTAGATTCAACACTCCAACATTTGGACAACCCAACACCTAAACAACCAAGCAACTTTAGACACCTCATCAAGTTTTACATTATTGAACATGGATATCTCAGGCCTAGACTTTACAAATGTATTCCGACTCGTCAACCTTTCGGTGGGCGCGTTGTTTGTGTTTGGTGGCATATCTCAATTTTTTCCTGTTTCCTTGTGAGTATTTTGAATGCAGTACACGCGTCTTAGATAGACTGATTGTGATGCCAATTGTGTTGGCATGTTGGTATTGTGAATATTGGCTATTCGCTGATGGCTATTGGTGCTTGTGCATCTTATTGAAGATGATAACAAAGCTGATATCGACATTGAAAGCCTGATATTGATGGTTTCAGCCTTTTTCTTGTTCACCAACTGAACCAATTGAGCCAATTACAACAGTTATACCAATTGAAAGAACAATCTGTCAATCAAGCGAACGATCAATCAGACACGCATGATAACAATTGATAACAATTGCATTGCTAACTTTTGTTGTATAGTCAATCCGTGCGTATACCAAAATTGCAGCTATTTGTCCATCGACAATGATCCATTATCCCATGTCCATTATTTACGAACTGTGTCTCTTCTTTTCAGTGTGGCCGCACACGTAACGATCTTTTACCCATGCAAATCTTCGAGGCTTTTCTTTCATAAATATCAGATTCCAGTGAATGATCAGGGGCAAATGCAAAGGGGAGGGGGGGAGACGCGCTTACACAGTACTCTGCTCAAATTTGATCCGTGACTTGAGTTCATTCAGATACGTGACTCGTGGATATGGCCTTGTGGACATGGAACCTTAAAAAAGAAAGACCTGGAGAATATTATTGCTGACACTGCCTTTAGAGCATCATTGCCATCTATGTGATTTTATTTGGACTCGGGCTGGTGTTGCTTGGTAAGTGCAACGCTTTTTGCTAAGATTGTGTTGGTGGTACTCTGTCTTGATGCTATTTACTAACCATAGTTTCCAACTGCCGCAATGGCTGCTGGTTTATTGACTGATTGATATAGAATTTCAAGTTCCGCCTGTAACTTCTCGATACGCATCTTTCTTGTTCTCGTTCCTCGGACGTGGTATTTGTAAGAGCTTCTATTTTCTCTTTCTCGCGCCTGCTTGTAGCACCATCTAACGCACCACAGTCTACATTTTCATTGGCACCATTCTGCTTCATGACAACGTGCTACGTATCATTGCTGGCTCCTTGATTGCCGCGGTTGGCGTTGGCTACGTTGCTCTTGAATTTGTGCCCTTGGGGCTGAATATCGACTTGCCTGAAAGCATGAGGCTGGATAACGGGCAAGGAGAGTATGAGTCCACAGAGACCGTTTAGGCTGTTTGACTGCTTAAGCTGTATCCCGTCAGATTTTGTAATACATGGTAGACTGTATGAAATTCTACGAATTATTTAGTAGGCTCAACTAATTGTAGATGTTTATGGAATAGAGGCAACGGTTTTCAAACTTTTAGTGTTTATATGATATCGAATTCTGATCATGGTGCGGCAGGTGTAGGTTTTTTACCACTCGACATTTTCCATTTCCAAACATTTTCACCTGCCACCTTCAACCGCCATCAACCACCATTTTCTTCATCTACTCGAAGTACACCGCCTACTCCACACTACTTCGTTCACAACACAAACTACACAAACAAGCGCCATGTCTGTCGTGAAGCGTGCCCGGTTCAATCAAAACCCTACATCTTTTACAGTCACAAATGCAGGCCTCACAGGTAACACTGGCAGCTCTCTAATCAGATCGGTAAGACTTCTTTTTTTTTTTTTTTTCAGAATTTTTTTTGGAATTTATTTGTTCAATGAGAACGCGTTTGCGCTACAACATATAAACCAGCAGTGAAGACCTGAAAGCGGGCGCTCTCGTTGGTATTTTCTATTATCAACGGACTCATGGGCTAACTTCTCGTTTATAGACAAATAAGTCAAGATTGAGCGCACCCACGCTAGAACTCAGTGGCCATGAGGTATGTTAGCCTTGAATTTTTGATGTTTGATGTTTGATACATATAAGGCCCTTCTTTTTTCTTTTTTCTTTTTGCTAACTAACCATCCAGGGTCCCGTTCTAGCTGTGGAATATGATCCCTCAGGCGAAATTCTTGCGTCCTGCGGCGCCCAGAAAAACATCCGTAAGTAACAATACCTTTTCGCATCTATTCAGACTTTCCGTGATATTTGAACACTTCTAACTTTTATGTATATACAGTCCTGTGGAACGCATATGGAGACAACGCCCAGTTCGCATCGCTCAGTGGGCCCAAAAAGGCCGTCCTTGATCTTCGGTGGTCGCGCGACTCGCGCCAAATACACGCCGCCAGCGCCGACTACTCCGTCAGCACGTTTGATGTCGACACCGGCGTGCGCGTGCGCAAACACACCTCCAGTACGGCGGGGGCAGGTGTACACACGGGCATGGTCAACGCCGTTGACGTTGTCAAACGCGGGTCGGAGCTTTTTGTCACTGGTGCTGATGATGGCAAAATCGCGGTATGGGATCCGCGTGAAAAGTTGGCCGTGGCAGTCATAAACACGCCGTACCCGGTCTTGGCTGTGGCGGTGGACGCGTTGGGCACAATGGTGTATTCGGGTGGTATAGATGATGCTATATCAGCGTGGGACACGCGCAAACTTTATTCTAGCAGTAGTAGCAGCAGCAGTGGTGGAAGCGGCGGGGCGGATGGAAGTAGGTTGAAACCGGTGTATGAGCTGACAGGACACTCTGACTCAATCACGTCGCTTCGCGTGTCGCCTGATGATCAAACGCTACTTTCCAACAGCATGGATAGCACTGTGCGAACGTGGAACATTCGGCCATTTGTGTCTGGCACTAGTGGCGGTAGTAGCGGAGGAGTCCGTGGGGGAGGGATTGGACGCTCTATTGCAGTTTATGACGGCGCTCCTGCTGGTGTGGAGCAAATGCTTTTGCGTTGCGCGTGGAACTCCGATGGAACTCAGATTGTGGCGGGCGCGGGAGCAGATCATACGGCGGTGGTGTGGGATACGCGGACACATCATATTGTGCGGAAGCTGGCGGGGCATACGGGGAGTGTCAATGGAGTATCGTTCGCGCCGGCCGCTAGTGTTGGCGATGGGTCTGTACAAGTGTTAGCGACGGGGTCATCGGATGGAACTATTATATTGGGTGAGATTTAGATGTGTTTTGTATATATATACCGTAAGGGAAATGCTGAACATGTATCTGGCTTGGCCTTATTATTATGAAGGGATTTTAGAAAATTTGAAATGAATAAAAAAAAATTAAAAAAATATTAGAACATGGTTATCAAGTCTCTCCATGAACAACTATCTATACTATGCAACTGTCTATAGTATGAGTTATATCTATTATACAATCCGTTGCTTTTATGGTTGATATTCGACAATTAAAAGTTTACAAAAATGAAATGAATATTATAAAAAAGGGCAAGCTTAAGAACCGGATACCCATTCAGATCAAAATCTAGCATGCACAAATCTATCCTTGACATCATTGACATCATCATCAGTATTATAAATTAGTAGCAAGGATGTAACGCATATATTCTCACTTCAGATGTCAGTGGTGCAAAGTAAAACCATTCTGAGTTGATTCCTGTTTTGTCGTAGCCAGTGGTGTCAGAACTAGTAGTGCCAGATCCTGATCCAGCATAGCTCTTCAAATATTCAAGTACAATACCCGCATCCAAGCATTGCTGTTTGAAAACTTGAAAGCTTGATTCACGACGAATTGTTGCAGCGACTATTATCTGTGGCGGGTTTGACAGGCCTTTTGAAAGGCTTTTTGGATCACTTACTCCTACCCCCCCGCCGATAGATTCAGAGATTGCTTGCCTGTGGTCCACGCCATACAGAAACTCAGCTAGTGTTGTCACTAGCTCAGGAAATAGTGTCTCATCGTACGTCACGTCTGCCGCAAGAACGAGGTCAGCGTCTTGAATCGGGTTGTCCTTTGCCCATATCAGCGACTGTGTAGAAACCTTTTGCTCTTTTCGGTGCATCTCTTTTTTTGGCAGTAACCCTGTGGAAAGCGACGTCTTATTATTATTATCATTATTATTATTGTTGTTGTAATCATTGTCTGTCTCCTCGCAATGCTTTCTTTCATTATTGATTTCAATATTCATGCGCAGCGTTTCAACTACCTCAGGATCTCCGTCTGTCAAAATAACATGTCGTGCATTCAAAGCTTTGGAAGCAATTAGGCCTACTAGACCAGTCCCTGCACCTAGCTCCACCACCGTGTCTACTCCAGACTGTTGGTCAACCAACTTTTCGATGCCGTCGCGTCCACGCAGTTCTTTTCCATGCTGCAACAAGTACTCAGCAAGCGCAAGCGCTGCCTCCCACGTACGGTGCCCAGTTGACCCATTTGCGCTAATAACGGCGGGTGACTCGACCAGGTCTACAGATCTAGATTTGTAATTGAAATTGTCTAGATCTGGTGGTGAACGTGAGAGTGAATGTGAATGCGAGTAAATATACGAGACAATGTACTTTTCAGGCGTAGAAGACAATGATGTAGAAGTGCCAGTGGAAGAGGTGGAGAAATGGTCACGCATGAGTAACTCTGCGTAGTATTCGGTGAGCGCCTCGCCTACAGGAACGTGTGTCTGTTCCATATGGCGGATGAGAAGCTTGAGGACTGAGTGGAAATATTTCGTATCGGGTGAGAATGCGTCTGAACAATCCACTGAAACATCGCCATCGTCACCATGCTCTGCCAATGATTGTCTATGCAAACAATACAACTCAGCATGAGCTTTGATCAACGAATCAACGACTTTCACCACCCATTCCTGAAACTCGTCTGTGCCCAGGAGATCGTGGTCAGGCAGAGACGATGCGATGGCAGCAACGATATTTGTGGGCAAAACCTTTTGGCCCAGCCAGCGGTGGATTCTGGCCAACACCTGGTTCAGGTTCAGGTTCTGGTCTTCTGGTAGATCTGTGCCGCTGTCGGCGGCTGAGTATGGAGCTTCAGTGTACGTTGGATGTATCATGTTCATCGTTGCAGTATTGCAAATATGCGGGGCACCATTTGCTGGTCTCGGGTTTCAGCAGCCTTGTCTGAAGAGTGGCAGTGTGTGCAGGCGTGAAGCCAGAGGAGTAGTATGAGGAGGAGGCTGTTAGTGGGCGCTGCTGCTGTTGAAATTTTTGGGTGTGGGTGTTGGGTATATTCTTAATTCTTTCATTTTTTTTTAATTCCTTTTTTCTTAGAGGCATCTTGTTCTGAGGGGGGCATTGCCAAGTAGAATGGCCCAAGCGGTTAATTCAACAGCAAAGCAACGCCAAATCTCAAGCCGCCAAATCCATGTTTTGTGTTTATCGCGATGCCTGAATGTTTTTTATTCTTTAGTTCCTGGTCGTGTTGCTGTAGTTTTCGTTCAAAAAAACAGAGAGAGAGACTCGGACTCGGCCTCAGCCTTGGCCAAGCGCGCAGTGCCCACCAGGCGCAGCAGCGGCATAAGGAAATAATGTTAATCGTGGCCATGTTGGGCGCGCCGTACAAAAGAGAGTGAACAAGTATTATCTTACTTTGCCATTGTGATGCTGGCCCGTTTGGGAAAGGTGGATCACAAAATGCTCGAATTTTTTTTTTTTCATGTGAATTTCGGGCTATGCCTTGGGCATTGCCTTGAGCATTGCCCTGAGCCATCGCCTTGAGCCAGCGTCTTGTGTACGGAGCTGCCAAGAGATGCGTGTTCAGAGAAGCGATATATAAACAGAGGGACGGGACCTCTGTAGCTTTTCTCAAGCAGTTCCTCAAGCAGTTCCTCAAGCAGTTCTTACAACGATCTTTAACCATACACAACTATCTACAATATGTCTACTCTATCACCATCATTATCGCCATTCACCTTCAAATCAATGCCTAGCCCAATCACTCCCACCCACACAACGTACCTTGAACTACCCACAGTCGACAAATCAGAAGGCTGCTGTTTCCCGTTATTTGCCACCAACACCAATGGCATGACCGCTACTGGCAGATATATCTCGCCTCCGCAGACGCCGCCTCCAAACAACCGGCCTGCGTTCTTCTCAGAATGCGACGCATACGATGACAGTGATGAGGAATGTCAAGACCTCGAGTTTCAGGAGCCGTCGACAGCATCCAAGAATGAAGCTGCAACCGGTGACCGGTTTGCACACATGCTTTCAACCGCGCTCACTCATTCTCAATCTGCAGTGACCCGTTCCAAGACTTTTCCTGCCACCGCCAGCACAGCCACCGCTTCTGGCACTACTGCGACCACCCACAAAAAATTGTTGCGCCGTGCCACACTGTACGACCCAGCCAAAAGCCATGATCGCGCACACAACCGTACAAACATCCGCATCAACAAACAACCATCTCTTTCGCTACAGACTTCTGGATTCAACAACCATGGTCTTGCGCGCAGAGCAACTGAGCCAGCCCGGTTCATTAATCCTAGTATTGTGGTGGAATGGGAGGTCGATGAGGATTGCTAGGGCCACTTGACCTGTAATTGTAACTTATACTTCATCTTCTATTCATATTCATATTCATGTTCATCCATTCATATTCATACTCATATTCCTCTTCTAATACCATACTCCATACATTTATCATTATGCCATATTTACATTGCCCTCACAGCCAGCGCCACCACGAAATTAAGTCAATACCTGACTCTTTAACCAGTGTAACCACCTACGGCAACGTTTAGTAGCTCTACGCGGGCGCGTCTGGCTGGCTATGTTGCGCCGCCACTGCCAGCAGGTCTAAGTCACAAGTCACATCTTCTTGGACCCCCCCCCCCCCCTTTCCACAAACATGGAACATCCAGTGAACATGGATCCTGTTCGAAGGCTTCCAGCTTATTGCCTCCGTATCCATGTTTACGTTTGAGGCTGTGCTCACGTTCATATAGATAACATTCATATTCATAGTCACACTCACATTCATGTCCATGCTCGTACTCATACTCATGCTGGCTTCACAACCTCATACTTCACTAGTATTACCGGCCCACCACAGAGATATGGTAAAACGTGCACACAAATGGAATTGCTTTATATAAAAATCAACATTCATAACAGATGGAAAACATCAAAATAAATAAGTACCTGCCATCCCTTGATGACACCAATAATAAACGGTAGACTAATGCAAAAGAGCAACAGCAGTTGGACGAAAAAAAACAAAAAAGAATAATGCAAGACAGTCGTGCTGACTCGTGTAAGACAGATATGCAAGACATGATCGTAGGCAGATATCGCAAAAAAAAAAACAGACATCAAGGAATGACAGACGTCGTAAGGAGAAAATAGACATCAGAGAAAAAACAGACATCAAAGAAGAGCCGTCGCAAGAAAATGAAAGGCAAGATACTAAATAGTACCAGCAAACTTTGAGCAAAGTGATCAGGTCCTAGACATCAAGCCTGTGTGTCTGGGACCTGCGTACACTCACACAGTTACTGCCAAAATTCATCTCCAGAGCCTGCCACCACGCTATTTGACTCGGCCCATACGCTTTGCCAGTAGCTCTCCGTTTCCTTGTACGCTCTCTGGGCCTCAGCCACTGCCCTTCGGCCCTGCTCTGCGTGTGTCGCTAGAAACGCCTCGCGGCCAACCTGGCCTAACTGCGCAAACTTCTGTGGGTCGTAGTACCACTGCTCCCGTGTGCGCTGGAGCTCCGCGTCGCTCCACCAATGCTTGGACATGGTGTTGGCAACAGCCCGGCACACGGCAACGTTTAGTGGCGGCTCACTCAGCCTGCCTGCTCGGCGCTTGCACTCTAGCACGGCTGGAAGCCTGGCCCTCTGGCGGCGCGCTGGAAACGGCGTGATTTCATAAATAGGTTGATGCTCTTGAATGGCAGTTAGAGGACTGTTTATGTGCTGCTGTTGCCGCAGGATAGGGGTGATGGTTGTGGTGTATGCAAATGCTGGGTGGGCATTTCGACATGCAGGCTGGGGGGTTGAGTTATGTCTCAGACTGACCACTGGGTTCAAAACATCTGAGTTCTGTTCCAGCGCTGGTTTCTCTACCAGCAGTCCTGGATTTGATTCTTGCTCTGATTCGAAGCTTGCGCTGGCCTTTGTTTTTAATTCTGAGGCCAACTGCTGATGATGATCTTCGTCCTCCCCAGCCACCAATGCGGACTTTTCACATATATTTTCCGACGCAATAAGGGGCTGGGCCACCACTAGCTGCCTTGAGCGAAGGGCAATGTATTTGACGGTATTGGCGCATAGCTGGCGTAGTTGGTGTAGCTGGTGTAGCCGTTGAACTTGGCACAACTGGACGAGGTGCCTCAGGTGGCTTTTGAGACCGCTGGGAAAGACGACAACAGACACCAGGGCAAACAGCACAGCAGCTGCGACGACAACAAACAGGTAGTCTGACGCTGAATGCGTCCATGCCAGGCTCGCGCTTTGTATACTCACTAACATCGAGGAGTTTTGATAGATAAAGAGAAGGTCAAAAAAAAAGGCGTAACGAGAGGTAAATATAAGGAAGAAGAGAAAGAGAATGAAAAAAAAAAAGCGTGGAAGGGAATAAATGAAATAATAAAAGAAACAAAAAAGACAAAAAAAAAAAAAACTATTTTTGACGCCAACGCGGATACAAGCCGCCTTTTGCAGAACATGAAGCTTGTTGTTTACTTTCGGCCCCGTTTTGGCCAGACCAGTGCAGAAAAATGTCTCAATGTGGGCTAGTCTATGGCGCATGTTTCTGTAAAAGGTGCCACACACACTGACACACAGCGAATGTCACATAATAAGTTAACGGTCAATTAATTGCGATAAAGTCACCGTTGCCATAGCCCGCAAGCCTCCAACAGCCATAACCGGAGGAATCGAAGACGCCGGCGCTGCTCTGGCACAACGGCAGCTCGACTATGCAACGCTCCCAGGCTCTGCTAGGCCCATCTTGAGCGTGACCCTGTTAGACCTTGCTAGGTCTTGTCCGTCGTGCAAAGAGGTCGCCGTAGGCCAAACGCATGAAAAAGTCCAAATCCGGCGCTTTAAACGGGACTTGATGCAAAACCCCACCTGTTCATGCAGGCTGGCAAAATATCCAAATAATTCGAAGTCTGTGCGCTCAAAGTCAAACCTGAACCTGCAACCTGTACTACTGAACTGAGAGCCCAAGAGTCTGAGACCGGGAACTGAAAAAAGGAACATGAAGAGGAAGACAAAAAGTAAGTGGACAACACCGGAGTTGAACCGGGGACCTTCCGCATGCGAAGCGGACGTGATAGCCAACTACACCAGATGCCCAATATTTAAGGTTTTAAACGGCAATAGACTTTGTAAAGCAAATTAATGCTTCAAACCGTTCACAGCAAGCTTTTCGGCGCCAGCTATCAATCTATTCGTTTGTACCACCTGTTTAGAACCTGACATAACGTAGCCCCCTGAATCCCATTGAAAACGCCTAGACTTGATGATAGATAGGGACTTGAAAAGTCGAGACCACATCTGTGAGTTTGAATAAAGCCGACGGCCTTGGCAGACTAAGAGAGTATCTCGGCAACACTGCTATAAACTTGAACAAATAAAGCAAGCTGAAATGGCCTGTGTTAGCTGTATAGGATGAGAAACGACATGACTTCCTTAAGGAATAAACAGTCGTCACAGCAAGCCAAATTACCCAATTCTCATGGGTAAACATGGACTACTCTATATAGCGGTAAAACATGTATGGCGGTTTGACGCATTCTGCAAGGACAATAAAGTGATTTATCTGTTTAGTTATCTATCTATCTGTACGACGGTTTGAAAATGCTACAAAAGAATATGGCCAAATGCACTTTTAAGCGACTTAAGCTTAGAACTCTTGCGATGACCGAGCTTTTTAGATCCTTCCGCGCTTTGTTTTAAAGTGAGTCAACCCAACAGATAATACGTAATTTGCATGATGAATTCGATGGTTCCATTGAACTGCCCTCTGTTTAGATGATACCAGGAGCGCCCAGGCCAGAACACTTACAAACTCAAAATGCACTCCTACAGCGCTGCAGCATTAAAAGACAAGCAAGGCAAACGAACCATGGTTGACAAAAAGAGGTAAATATTCCTCTTCTATTGCAAATAAAAGTAGTCAAGGCAGCTCGAGCAGCATTATTGTTTGACATTATTATCCTTCGAATACCAGGTAGAGATTACTGATTTATATTGAATATACGCTTAGGTATGATCTTTCTCGCCGAATGTAGTTTCCGTACAAATGTGCATGATGTCGGCAGAAGGTAAGGGCCTCAGGGGTGCTCTATAGAAGGTCCTGCAGCATGCCACGAGTCTTGGATACGTCCGAGTCGATTAATGGCCATTCCCTTCCATGGCTCTTAGTCCGGGGCTGTTAGTGACTTTCGTGGTTTAGATCATTGCAAATCATACACAAGCTAGAAGTCAAAGCAGAATAGCCATTAGGGTACAATTCTGTGCTCAACTTTGATATCATCCATGAACTAGCAGTTCAACTTTTTCAATGCTTAGGATGGTAGAGTTTATAAGTGTCAATATTATTAAAGTTCGAGCTCTGGCCGTATAGTTTGAACCCTGCTCTGACGCTTGTCACAGTAAAATCGTTTAGCCAATCCTTGACCGGGAACTGGTTACAAAGGCGTCGATTTCTGCCTTTTTTCATGAAAGCCAAAAAGACATGTATCTGCCATGGATAACGTGAGAGAGCATGATTGGTATTCTAGAGTAGTATAAAAAGAAAGCCCTACGGGGGGGTCGAACCCCCAACCTTGTGATGACTTTAATTGTCAAGAGACACTTTAAGAGTCACACGCTCTACCGATTGAGCTAGCAAGGCATTACTGAAATTTAAGTATCCAGTGACAATCTAGACGCAGAGCTGCGAAACATTTCATTTTAAAAAGTATACTGCTAGTAAAGGTCAAGTTTCCTGTTTGCTAGTTTTACCTAGATCTTTTTTGTATGTTTCCCAACAAATCAACAGAAATTGAGCCAAAAAACAAGTCTTTTCACTCAAGTTTACACATTTGGGAAGCCAGGACATTAAATTGATTTATTATACACATTTGGGAAGGGTAGTTCGCATAAGGTTTTCCCCTGGTACCATACAACCAGGTATCCCTTAGCGTTGGGGCTCATTGCAGTCTCAGGGAGTATTCCGACGACTTCGACGCACTTGAACACAAACACGGCGAGTAAGCTGAATTGGTCTTTATCAGACAAAAACCTGATCTGTCCCTCTTCTTTAGGTATAAATAGTTAGTACAGCTTGTGTAGTCTCACCATTTAGCCAGGACATAAAATTGATTTGTTATTATTATGAGGGACCTTGAAGGGTTTTTACTACTTTGTAACTGCTGCCAAAAAGGAATGACTGTACTTAATCACACCTAAGTCTCACCTACGGGTTAGCGACGTATAGACGAAAGAGACACGCAAAGTCAATGCGAAGAGTCGCTTTTCAACTGTTTACCTGACTTGACAATGTCCGTTCTCTCCTGAGACAGGGCCCAAATCTTGTTAGCGCCAAAAGACCTAAAAAATTGTGCTTATAATGTGTGTCGAGATACAATGCACCATAGCCTATATGGGTTTTGTCACACAGACTAAAAAGAGAATGCTAGGACTCTACAGAAAGAAAATCTCGTTCTTGTTATCAGTGTAAAGTAACCTTTGAGTAGGATTAGCAGCTAATAAGAATACTTGTGTAACAACACACAAATAGAGCTTTGTTGAATATTAGCCGTCGTGCCTCTTCTGGGGTTTTAGACTTGACTTGGTTTTACGAGGAAGGTACCGGTTATGAAAAAAACATAGGCGATAAAGATATTGAAGTGAAGAAAAAACTGTCAGCAACAATTCCCTGATAGCCTGGAGAATTAGCATACAGCATACCCAAAATTACAAGGCCATGTCTAGGAAAAGCGGGCATACACACTCTGATGACGGATGTATTGTTGCTAGGGCTCAGTTTGGTCGATGATGTTTGTTAGTGTCCAACCGAAACGTCCCTTCAGAGACTAATAACAGGTTGAAGCTCACTCGTAGAACGTAGTAGACCGATGTAATCATTGCAGTTTGGCGCCGTCATCTGTTGACGTATGTTGTCGCATATAGTCAAGAAATTCCCAATGGAATACACCACTCGCTTTTCACTATTCCTACATTTCTGTCAGTAATATTACGTCCGAGAGATATAACTGCCTCTGACAACGATTTCCACCGTTGAAAACACATGCGACTTACGGCGAGACAAATCGTACTCAATAACATACATATACACAATAGCAACACTGTCAACAAATTCGTTGGTATTGGCAAGATTGTAGGCGCATGCCTAAGGTGAACTTGAATGATAGCTGATAGCGTGTTTGAGTTTTTGTCTTGAGCTAATGTAGGCTCTGAATTAGACCTGTGAAGAGCACCACCTTTTCCACAATGGCTTAGCGTTCCAAAACATTTAATTTGACGCTTCTTATTTTGCTTCGTATGAAGGGTCAACTAAGTACTTGTTCAGGGCCTACAAACTCAAGTCAAGCCTTACACACACTAACGTCTACGCACTACAGTGTGGACCACTGTTATAGTAAATTGTAAGCTTATATGGAGGCCAAAATCAAGCAATGCCTAATAGCGCTCTCGGATATTGATTTCTAGAATACCAGCTCAGATCGTATCGCAAGCACGTAAAGACATCAGCGTGCAATAAATAAATAAAACTCATATTTTCCCTACTCTGTACACAAAATTAACCAAATTAACTAAATTGATTGTATCAATAGCATGAGCTAAATCCAAATGTCCAGCTCGTCTCGCCTATACTCTTCTTCTGGCAACTCGGGATAATAGGGAACCATGGCATCTGCGTTTTGTACATACGCCGTGTTGTACATGCGCCAGTACGGCGTCCGCACCTTACGCGCAGCTTGGAACAGACCACCCCATACGTAGTTCATCACTACACCTGTTCCTACCGCATTGCGGATTCCGTCTACTCCGTCCAGGATTCGATCAATCACATGTGGCGACGTCTCGAATATGTTGGGGAAGAGGAGGTCTAGTAAGTGGATCATGGCGTCTTCACACCCGAGTCCGACACATCCTAACGCGAGATGCTTGACCACTGTGGCGGCCGTCTGCCGATGCACTTGATCTCGGTCGATTAGCGCGTCTTCCAACAGTGGCGTCACTGCGTACACGTAGTCCCGTGCCATGTCTCCGATATACTCAAACATGAACGTTAGTGATTTTAACACACCATTCTGCACGTTCAGTTCCGGCACCCGATACTCGTTCATCAATGCTGGCAAAACAGTGAACGGTGCACAAGTTTCGGCCACAATGCCAATCGCCACCGCCGTACACACTCGCGACTGTCGTTCTTGCACACGCAAATTACTCAGTAACGTGGCAAGCACATCTTGTGGTCCAATCGCCTTGGCAATGTAACCGAAAGTGTTGTTGGCTGCTCGTCGGATCCCCCGCTTGTGCGCTTTGAGCATATCCAAAAGCTCGAAACAGATGCGCATCCATTCTCGCGCGCTCACATACTCCGCGCCACGGTCCGCAATCCGGCCCACGAGGTCAATCGTATTCTCCTGCACTTTTTCGTGACGGTTTCGTAGAATAGGTGTCAGTCGTGGCAGCAAGTCTCGGATGGGAGGTTGCATTGATGAAAGCCCTACAACTTCGACAATGCTTCTCAAAGCTCCAAGAATTGATCCAAGCACATCTGGATACTCCTCACCAAGCTGCTCATAAAGAATGTTTCCCAGCTTGCCCATCAATAAATCTTCATCGCACTGTTTCATAACCTTAGCGATTTTTGTAATGAGGTCCGCAGCCTGTTGTCGCACTGCAGGCGATTGGTTTCCAAGCCTAAACAAAACCGTACTTACAATTTGCGGAATGTAAGGCTTGGTACGCAGGCCCAGCGCAGTAACCATGGTGCCAAACCCATCTAACAAAACCACATCTTCAACTGTTTGCTCCTGGAATGCAGTGAGTATTCCATCTACTAGTCTCATCTCTAGCCTTTCTGAGATATCTCCAGCTCCTAGCGAGTCCAGAACCTTGTCAACAGTTTCCACGCCCATCTTTCTAAAAGGCTCCGACTCGTCTTTTAACACATCCACTACCCGCTCCAAGATTTCAGAGACCCCAACTTTTTGTGCCAGTTCCAACGTAGTCTCTACTACAAGCTTGTAGTTACGCCGGTCCAAAGCCATGCGCCGAACCCAGAAGTTTTTGAAGAATGGTGGCAGAACATCTTCACGCAGATACTGGGGTGTAACTCCGTCAGTAGCAGTGCACTGCTGAACGACCTTGAGAACAGTTTTTTTCATCTCTTCATCAGGAGACGCAAACTCACGTAAAATGATGACCATCACTTCGCGCGTATAATAGTTGGCGTACTCTGGATCCATTAATGGAATAATAAAACCAATGCACTTCAAGAACGATCCCAATCCCTTGCCGCGCTGGCGCCTAATACCAGTCCATAAAGGTTCTAGCACGCTTTCAAAAGATTCAATTCCATAAGGGGCAGAAGCTTCCGCCAGCGCGGCCAATGCAAGAGATGTGATGTTGCGAACTTTGGGTTGTTCGTCTGTCAATCCGGAGGCGATACAATCAACAAGACTCTTCAGATGAGGCAAAACCGCACACCCGCTGAAAACAGCGATTTGTTGTATAATCTTGACACCGGTGTGGCGAGCTTGCCAACTCTTTTTGGATTTGCACACCGCCCGAATGAATGGAATTATGGCAGGGATTCCCAGGGCACTAGCAACCACAGCAAATGATCTAGCAGTAGTGTTACGCACGTATTCATCTGCGTGGTCGATATCAGGGCGCATGGTGGAAATCATGTGCACAAGTCCAGCAGCCTTGGACAGATTCGAAATGATCTCTCGGCCTTCAACCCGTGCAAAGTAATCTTCGTCAATAAGAAGAGGCTCGATAACAACAAGAATTTTATGTGTGTATGGTCGAACCAAATCACCCAACTTGTAGAGCACTCGATCAATGACTTTGACAAGCAAATGGCGCTCTTGGTCTTCCAACGACTGTTCCATGAGCAGAGGGAGGATTTGATTGAACAGGGCTTTTGGCCCAAAAGCCCTAGCGTTGTCAGCAATTTGCCGCAGCGCTGCTTTGCGCACACTTGGTACACCATTCTTGATTTTTAGCAACAACCGCATGATCTTGCGCTCCTTCAGCTCCTCCATAGAAAGTTCGTTTTCGCCTGTCGTATCCATAAGCTTTCCAAAATATTTCATGTCGTTTTCTTTAAAGAATTGTAACTCGCCAACGCCAGGGATTTCCGTTGGCAACGCCTTAGATAAGCCCAGGCTGAGCGCGTTGCTTTCTTCTAGCATGACAAACCCATCATTTGCTGTAGGCGCGTTTACTAGTTTATTGGCAGCTGTGGTGAGTGGAATATAATTAACAGGCGGCTCTAGAATTTCGTAGCCTTCGCTCGGCAGAACTCGGTCGAGAAATTCGTCACTAAGGGAGGATGTCGATACCGCAGCGGGTTGAGCCAATTCAACTGGCATAGGTGCTTGATCCCAGCGAGATCTTCGAGCGGGCGCGGGCGTAGAATCATCCCAACGCGACAATTTCGATTTAACGGGTTCTGGCGTTGGTTCTGCTACGTCCCATCGGCGTTTTCGTGACGTAGGAGGCGCTTCGTCTAGAGTGCTGGCTTTCTTTTGAATCAATTCCTCAATTCTCTTTTCTTCGCGCTCGATTTCACGGAGTTCCATGACTTTTTCGTAAGATCCCTCTTCGCCATCGTCGACTTCATCTAGAGTTCGGTTATACCGCTGTTTTTGGTATTCTGATTCCCGGTCAATAATAGCCCGCCCTTTGTGTCTGTCTGCCAATGGATCAACGTCTTCGCCGGCAACAATGTCGTCAACCATAGACTGCGTTGCCGTGTACTGTCCGACTAGCTTCCGCGGTCTCGGCACGTCCTCATCTTCAAGCTGAGCGAGACTTTGCTCTGGCGCCGTTGCCTCTTTTGAGTGACCATTCTGAAGGGCCTTACGTGCCTCTTTTATCCTCTTTAGCTCCTCAAAATCAGCTAACGGTGCAACGTTAGAAAAACTTGGGGGCGTCATCAATTCTTTCATACCATCTGCCATTTCAGTGTTTGTAGTTGGTGATTAGGTTGGAAAATTATGTCGATACGATATATTTGGGAGAATCGACGGACTGGAAAATACGCTGTGCCTCACAATTACACATATTCCTTCCAAGATCCCAAGGTCTCGCTGCTGGCACTTTACCGATCACCACGAATCCTGTGAATACTGTGGCATTGCTAGAAGACATGCGTCCATTTCACAGAGCTAGGAGGGGCGTTTCACTGTCTGTGCTTGGATTGTTTATAGTCCTCCTATCACTGGCTTGCGCAGACGACAACAGCCGATACAACTACACGGAGTTTCTCTCACTACAACCACTGCCGCGGAATCGGCTCCTCGCATCATTCAACTTTGAAAGCTACTCAGACGAGTTTATTCCAAGCGCAGATGGCAATTCGGAAAGCTACATTCAATATGGCGTATTTCCGAGATCGATAGGGCAGGTACTGCAACAAACAAGCACGCACGAACTGCATTTGCGATTTTCTCAAGGCTGGTGGGATGCGGAAGGCTGGGGATCACAGCCAGCAAACGGAAAATTTGCGGGCGGCATTGGTGTAGAGCTGTGGGCGTGGGTGGAAGGAAATACAGTGTCAGAGGCAGAATCTCATTGGAGCAAGCTCGTCAACTCGCTGTCAGGTCTGTTCTGCGCATCGCTCAATTTCATTGATTCGGCACAAACTACGTTCCCTAAGAAGTCGTTTCAGTTACTTGGAAACCCAAACACTGATAAGCCAGTGCATCTACTTAGAGGTGCGTTGCCGCGTGAACCTGTGTGCACCGAAAACCTGACGCCTTTCATCAAGCTCTTGCCTTGCAAAGGAAAAGCCGGAATTTCGTCGTTGCTAGACGGCCACAAAATCTTTGACGCGCAGTGGCAAGGCATGGCCATCGATGTAGTTCAAATTTGCGAGAATGGAACGTGCAAGTGGAGACTCACACAGGTCATTGATGCGGTCATTGACATTCCGCGATCTTTACGCCGAAAAAAGTTTCCCGTGCCCAAGCCTATTCCTGCAGAAGATCTTCGTTGTAACAAGTCCAAAACGTACGACTCAATCAACAACTGCTTTCCCTTAGGTGAAGCTCCCGAGCAAAAGTACATGCTTTCGGATATATTTGGCCGCAGCATCAGCGGGAAGTGCCCAGTTACGCGCAATGAAAAACAACTTTCTGCAATAATCAACAAGAGCAGCTGGGAAGCTAAAATTCTCACAGGTGATGAACCGGGGATGGTATTTACAACAGAATCGAACGAGTTTTCGCTCAAATCAGATAATTGGTACGATTTAGAGCTTGAAAGCTCTAACAGTGAAGATGTATTAGAGCGAGCGACTCCGCCAATTTACATGGAGCGATCTTTCACGGGATACGGGCAAGACCGAGGTGGTCTCCGTACCGTTTTCACCAATACATCGCCAGACAAACCTGTCAAGTATGTATACTTTGAAACACTTCCTTGGTATATGCGGTTGTACTTGCACACTCTTGAGCTTGAAAACGCATCCACCAACCAGACGTTCGCGAACCAATTTGCGAGTATCAAGGATGACATTATTCAAGACATTCTCTACCGGCCAGCCATTGACCGTCTAAGGCCCACACAGATTGAAATTGAAATGATTCTTCCACCTGGAGGATCTGTGTCTCTTAGTTACGATTTTGACAAGACTTTGCTGTACATTGAGGAGTACCCACCAGATGCCAACCATGGGTTTGAAATCCCGCCTGGAGCGTTGACAACGCTGCCACTGGAAGATTCGCAGCAGCCATTCACAAGCGTAACTATGCGAACTACTTCGCTGCTTTTGTCACTCCCCACACCGGATTTCAGTATGCCCTACAATGTGATTATTCTGACATGCACGGTCATGGCACTTGCGTTTGGATCCATCTTCAACTTGATTGTTAAGCGGGTAGTTACAGACGAAGAAGCAGACATGATTGCTCGATCGCATCCTCTGCGCATCAAACTGCTGGCGATGATCGAGAAGGTAAAGGCAAAGTATACAAAGCCGCACAGGGGCCCGTTTCCATATACTCCAAGGGAGCAGCGTGTGTCTTGGAAGAGCAACGAGGAAGTTTTGAAAGTTGATGAGAAGGATGCTATTGATGCAAAAAACCAGTAGGTAAATTGTAAAAAATTATAAGTGTGCAATTACAAAAACTGTATAAAGCAAAAAAATATCTATTACGATGTATACAATTAATGAATCGAAGCGACAACTTCTGTTGGTACTAGAAAATATAATAATCTCTGTATAACAATCCTTTCTTAATTACCGTACAACATCATAGCATGTGTATATAAATTCTTAGTTTTGTTCTTTTTAGCTTTAGATATTTTTTTCAGTCTTTTTTATATTTCAAATCTTTTTTATATTTTATTTATTTTATTTTATTTATTTGTTTATTTATATTTCTCATTATAGTCATCACAACATTTTTTTTTTTATAAAAGAAGATATTTTTATTTAATTCGATTTATTTTATTTTATGTTATTTCATTTTCATCTATGTGCCTTGCGATTCTCTAACAGCGCACTTTCTATTTTCTTAATAGCCGTTTTCAACGAAGTAGTTCCGCTTTCACAATTTTCTTCGAGCCATCTTTCAAATTTGACACGAACGTTTCGAATAGCCGACGTGATTGGTAAAGGCTCCGCAGAAGTTTCTGCGATATTCTGTGAATTTAAAAGAGTATAGAATAAATCGGCCCACAGGTGTTGCTGCCAGTACCGTTTGTAAGATGTAGATAAACCAAACTCGCGGCGGAGTGAACCTCCTCCTGCTCCTGATGAAGAGCTTGACTTGGATCTGCCGGTATGCAGTTCAGTGGTTTGGATAAATTTTCCAAAAAGGAGACAGTGAATTACGCCGGCTATACCATGGTAATCCGCCTGATATGTCCACGGCCGGTTTTCCCTCATTTCAATGCAGTCCTGTTCGTCCATTTTCCAGTCAACCATGAACTGAGTGTCTGGGCTGTATGCAGAAACATCGATAGCGCGGCCAAAGTCAATGAGCTTGATTCCCTTGCTGCTCCACCCGTCAGAGCCGTCGCGCTTGTAGAACCGGTCCCAATGCGCATCTTTGACGGGCATGAAGTTCAGCATGACGTTGTCGGGCTTGATGTCTCCATGAATGATCTGGGCCTCGTGAAGCGCTTCAATGACACGTAGCAGCTGGATGGTAATGTGGATAACCAGGCACTCTTCCAGTCCGTTGCCAGTCTGCTGGCGCGAGATGTTGACTGCGTTTAGCACGGTTCCTTGGTCTAAGTATTCCAGCGTCAAGTAGCTTTCATCTCTAAACAGGTACATGGAAGAGCACTGAATTATACATTCCAGCTCACGAGCATGGTTGGCTTCTGTAAGCTTGGTGTACACGAGATTCAATATATAGCATTCCCACGGGTTGGGTGTGTTTTCTACTTTGAGAGCGCGAATGTCCCCCATTTCTGACTCTGCAAGGTACACACACCCAAAGCCGCCCTCGCCCAGCAATTTACGAATGCTGTACATTTCGTGGGTCCCCGGGAACTCTATTGTGAGCACGCGGCTATTGATGTCGCTTTTTCGGCGCGATGTAAACATTTTATGAAGCACGTCCTTCTTGCCAAACGACTTGTTGGCGTTGTAGTGGAAATTGTTGTTTGTGGATATGGGCGAATTGCGCATGATGGTGTCTTTGATTTCGGACGACGTGGGATCGCATATTAGGTCTGTAATGAGAGCTCCACGCGAGGTATCAGGGTAGTTTTGTGCAAAGTTTGTGTTAGCTTGTTTGACAGCGGACTGCGCAATGGTTTCTGTGGCCTCGGCAATAGGCGTCATGGGGGGAAAGTTGGGGGCGTAACGGCCGGAGGGAGCAGGTTTTGCCGGCGTTTGGGAATCTAGGTTCTCGGAATTAATGTGTGGTTCGTGGGCATGTGAGTTAAGGTTGTTTGTGCCACCGGTGATTGACTCGGTACTGTTTTCCCGGTCTTCGTAGTATGTGGAGTTGTCCTCCTCGTAGTCTTCATCGTCCTCATCAGACTTGTCGTTTTCTTCTGTCGAACTGCCTGACTCGTCGTTTTGCAGCGGCTGATTGAACATTTCATATATCTCCTCTGTAGCAGCTTTTGTATGCATGGTCATAGTCGGGGACGCCGGTCGACGAGATATGGTATCGTCAACATCAGTCATTGTAACTGTTTGGCTTCGGGGCCTGCCTTCTCGCGGATATGTGCGGTCTATGATTTTGCGAGAACGGGCCAGGACCTCTTCTAAGCAGAACTCCTCGCCGGTTTCATCGTGTAAAAAGTCTAGAGCTATTGCAATTTTTTCTGGACGCCTTCCAGTGGCTTGATCTGGCTGGCTTAATCCAGTTCCAGGAACCTACTACATGTTAGACTAGCAAAGTATTGAAATGAAAAAAAAATGAAAAAATGAAAAAAACTTACTGGATCTTTGAAAATAGCAAGCTTTGCCTTGGCCGGCTTAGAAGGGTTTCCAGAGGGGTTTCCCCAGCCCGTAGTTTGTGTTTCTTGAGGGATTGGCTGGGGGATTGGAGTGTCGCCCTGTTTGAGAGAAAGAACGTTTCGCGGTAACGAGGGCGGAAAAGCCGCGGGCGACGAAGGTTCATTAGGATCTGGCGGGTTGACCGCAAGTCGTTCAGTAAACTCACGGTATTTGCGTCTCAGCCGTTCGATAGGCCGAGCATGAGCTTTGAGACCGGCTTCAAAAACAGTTTTTGCATGACGTCTTAGGTTGATAGTCTCAAGGTGTGCAGCGTATTCCTCGTAGAAAGTTGCAAGGTTCAGGCCGATTTCTTTCGTTGCGAGGTACATGAACATGTCACGCGGAGCAGTAGAGTACTTGATGTACCGCATCCAAACACCAAGATAGCGCGGGTCGTCCTTGTAGAAGGCAGCATCCCTGAACTCGGACGTGCACTTTTCGAGAAGTTGCACTAGACCTGAGGAGGGTGTGGGCTGGCCCTGGGGAGAAGTTTTCAGGATCCATTTTATGTATAGTAAGAACGGTTCTATTGGATCGTCTAAATCAGCCGTGTTTGATATTTGCTGCTCAAACTGGTCCCTAGCGATCTTGAGTGAATCTTTACTGGCGCTGCTAGTGCTGCTATCCACCAGCAAGGGAGCCGAAACGGCCTTGGACTGGAGCGGCGATGGACGTACATCTTTTAAGGCCTGAAGGCTTTCTTTGTGAACGTCAATGGCGTCAAAACCAGCAGGTATCATTTCAGTATGGGTCGCGCTTAAAGCCATTTCGTTAAGAGGACAGGGCCTTAACCGTGATCATTTCGCAGGGAAGCACAGAAGAAAAAGCAGAATCAGAGGAGGTGGTTAATTCTAGCTCTTAGGTAAGGTAAGGTTGCTGTGGCAACGCTCAAGACACGGCTGAGCACGACCTACGTTTAAAAAGGCTGCTTTAGATATTCCGGTATTTTGTTGATAGCCACTGTTCTCGATGCTATTACAGTTGCACGAAGTCTATCAATTGAGCTCAGCTCCGCTACCGATACAGACCCTATGATCAGCCTGATTGCATCTTTGGGGTGGAAAACGAAAGAAGGACGTTGAAAACGTTTTTCGCGTTTGTGACGCGCTTGCTTTCGTGTCCGAACATGGCAATCAAAGCCACTTTCGAACCTGTTATTTTTGATATTCTACTTTTTTTCTTCTGTATTTTCTTCTCAAGTTTCTTCTCAAGTTTCTTCTCAAGTTTCTTCTCAAGTTTCTTCTCAAGTTTCTTCTCAAGTTTCTTCTCAAGTTTCTTCTCAAGTTTCTTCTCAAGTTTCTTCTCAAGTTTCTTCTCAAGTTTCTTCTCAAGTTTCTTCTCAAGTTTCTTCTCAAGTTTCTTCTCAAGTTTCTTCTCAAGTTTCTTCTCAATTCTTTTCTTTAGTTTCTTCTTTAGGTAGCTGAAGCACGAATAGAACTGAGCTTGTTTCGACTGTCTTTTATATCAAAGCCGAGGTTTCTTGCCTTGAAGTCTGAGGGTTCCGATGATAGTGGCAATTCTTTTGCAGGTTACTTGCAATGATTTGAGAATAAGAAACTATTAAATTTACAGGTAAACATGTCTGGAAAAGTTGTTTGTGCAGAAACAACGGTTTTATATCAATCAGCTTCTGTTTCTTCTGATTGAATGTATGTTTACTGCATGCAGAGTAATTATTGCCATTACCGTTTACCTTTGGTGCCTGCGCTTGTCTCGTGGTTAGCAGTGATAGTAGCTCGTCTTCTCTCATTCTTGTCTTTGTATAGTTGTGACGATGCTGAGTTGTAACAATGTCAATCCGTTAAGGCATGAAATTGTAGATCCATCAAGCTGCTGAACGTCTGCGATTCACATCGAAACATGCAAAGAACGATACTAGACATCATCTGCTGGTATCCTATGTCACTATTTGGTCCAGTTTGATCCGATTTGATCTAATTTGCTAATATGGAAGACCGGCCACTTTAAAGTTGCGAGTCGCACACAAGACCGTTCAAATAATTCTACGCACACGCATAAACAGCAACGAAAGGGTCTTTCTTAGGCCTGCAATTGTGTTGAGTTTGTTCAGGCTCAACAGGCAAATATACATTTATAAAGATCTGATAATTGGTAGCTCAATTCTTTAGCATCTCTTCCATCCCCTTATCACT
This sequence comes from Geotrichum aggregatum, assembly GCA_030564925.1. Lineage (NCBI taxonomy): Eukaryota > Fungi > Ascomycota > Dipodascomycetes > Dipodascales > Dipodascaceae > Geotrichum > Geotrichum aggregatum. Next base: position 201,988 of record JAJMAH010000007.1, read on the forward strand.
TGAGTAATCACTGGATTTATCACTTGGCTTTGGTTCAACTTCGCTTACTTCCTGTTGTCTCAATTGAACGGGCTCATATACTCAACTTCCTTCACGCTCTCTTGCTTCGCTGTACCAAACAATGGGCGTCTTTCTACCAAAGAAAGCCCTTCCTGGGCTAGCACAGTACAAGTACTCGTCAATTGATAACTCGCTTCTCTCACGATATGTGCTGGGCCCTTTCTGGCGCAAAATGGTTCTCTTGTTTCCTCTATGGCTTGCGTGAGTAACCCCAGTTTTCAAGTTTTCATTGCTTCTCTGCTGAATGGTCATACTAACTCGCTGAAACATAATATAGTCCTAACTTGGTCACACTCATTGGGTTCCTCTTTGTCGTCGTAAACTTCCTTACCGTCTTGTACTACAACCCTTCTCTGGACAAAGTCGCTCCTTCCTGGACTTACTACTCATACGCCGTAGGACTATTTTTGTACCAAGCCTTTGACGCTTGCGATGGCCTGCAAGCTCGGCGAACTGGGCAAAGCAGCCCTCTCGGCGAGCTCTTTGATCACTGCGTCGACGCATGCAACACCACCCTAGCGCTCCTCGTCTTTGCCAGCGCCTCCACCATGGGCTCCGGCTACCCGCTTCTCATTGCGCAATGCGCCACTCTTGCCAACTTTTACCTCACCACGTGGGAGGAGTTTCACACAGGCACGCTTTACTTGTCCTACTTTTCTGGCCCCGTAGAGGGAATTGCCATTGTTTGTGGCTTGTACGCGGCAACAGGGTACTACGGGCCAGGGTTCTGGCATGCCACTTTGGAGTCTACGCTCGCGCTGGCTGCTGAAAAGGCAGGCATGGGCGCCAGCACTATTGTCTCTTTGGCACGAACTCTCCCCGACTCCGTTGCTAAGCTGACCATCATGGACCTGTATCTGGTCAGCGCCGGTCTCGGCCTCTTATTCAATATCAGTGCATCCGCGCGCAACGTTCTGCGTGCCAGCCGTCGCTCGCCTGGTACAGGCACTGGCGTAGGTAGCCACTCCTCCATTCTTGCCGGTGTCGTGCCCTACTCAGGCTTCTACGCCACACTTTTCCTTTGGGTATCTCAATCACCTAAAGAACTCATCAACACTCCCCAGTTATTGCTGCCTCTGTGTCTTAGCGTTGGGTTCTGCGGCGCACTGAGTGTAGGCCGCATCATCACCGCGCACGTCACGCACCAACCGTTCCCACCCGCAAACATTCTCATGGCGTACCCGGCCACGGCGCTTGCGGTGCAGACTATTGCTTGCCACGTCGGTGGTGCGGATCCGTTGGCTGCGACTACAGCAGTAGTGTGGACAGGTTTAGGTGCTTCGACATCCATCTATGGGCTATTTGTAACAGACATCATTGCAGAAATCACGGCCTACCTCGACATTTACTGCTTCTCCATTAAGCACAAGACCAAGAAGGAGTAGGTCTAGTCAGTAAGCATGCCTTGTAGTAGATGCTAGTAGTAGATACTAGTAGTATTCAATATATATATATACATGTACAATTTGCTGAATGGAATGTTGGATTTGGTTTCTTTTAGGCTCGTTAGGTTAGGCTCTAGTTGTTTTCTAGACAGCGCCAGCAGGCTGCTGGAACCCAGACTCAGCACCGGGGGCCAGGACTTCGTTCGTCGACTGCGTCATTTTCATTTCTCTCTCCATTTCAATCAGCTGCTGCTCGCCAATGATGGAAAGCGCCAGGGGAACACCCAGCAGCAAACTGCTAGTCGTGATGATCCACAAACTCTTGCCAACAAAGCTGGTAGTGGCCTGCACAAAGCTAGCGGTGGTTGCACCCGTGGCAGCAAGTTTGTAGCGGTAGCTAGGAGGGATTGCGTCTTTCAGGGCAATGATGCGGTCGCCGATGGTCTCGTTGGCAATATCGTATTCGTCATCCTCCTCGTATTCATCTTCTTCGTCGTCCTCTTCCTTGTTGGCGCGCTTGCTCTCTTCTTCATCCGAAGACGATGATTCAACGTCAGAGTACTCGTCGTTAGCAGCGGCTTCGGCGGCTGCCTTGGTTTCTTTTTCGAAAAAAGCCGCGGCTTCGTCTTCTTTAATGGGGGTTACTTTGACCATTGTTCAGGCGGTGGTGGTGGTGGTGGTAGTGGTGGTGGAGGGAGACTGAGCAAAGGTTATTGGTTGAAGCTTGAGCGTAGCGGGAGCCTGGAGGAGGTGAAAAAATTGAGCCTGGATGGAAAGTGGGCTGTAATATTCGCAGTGCCAATATATGCAGCTAGTTTTTTATGGCCAACGGCTAGAGTTTTTTCTTGAACTTATTACAAGGCTTGTAAGGTTGGTGGTAAGTTACTCGTCATAGGTTCTAAGTCACAAACGTATGGTACAAGTCACAGATTTCAAGTCACAAATCACATGCCAAAGAGACTGCAAGCAGGTAGCTACCCTAACCTATAACGCCATATTGAGCGGGCACGTGCACAAATTACCCCACACCCAAAAGCAGATCAAGGCTCTCTCTTGTCTAGTTTCGTCATGTGCGGCGTATGCGCAAGTAGTGTGTACCCAACGCAGGCCATGTGGATCATGTAGATCATGTACTGTAGACTGCAAGACTGTGTCCATGCAGTAGTCAAATGTAGAACAGAGGGTGATCTAGACTAGCGCGGCCGCCTAGAGCAGTGCGCGCACACGCAGACCACACTGCACATGGGTTACAATGGATTTTTCGCCACAAAATGCATGAGGCAAAACACGAAAAAGCGCCTTGTAGAGGCTTTGGATTCCAGATCCGACTCGGAATACGTGTAGAATGCATGAGAGCTGCATGAGGACTGCATGAGGACTGCTCAAAATAATAACTGCGTGAGGGAAATGGCTGCTTCTAGACGGCATGTGCAGTCACTAGTCTAAGCTAATCCTAACTAATCCAAGCCTCGCGCATGCGCAACGCAGATGAGGAGCTTGGATCTGATTCTGAACAGCGGCGGCATCCATAGCTATGAACGAACATAAACAAAGGTGCTGTGTAGAAACTATTAAGGGTGTCGCCGGGAAGTCATGGTCCATGGCAGTTGAAAAGTCCAAGGCAGCCACAGTCAACGAGAACAGGAACTGAAACTGAAACTGGAACTGGAACTGGAACTGAAAAGCTTGGCTGCCAGCTGTCAGAAGGGACACCCCCGTGTTTGGTGCTACTGTTACTACTGCTGCTGCTGCTGTTGCTGCTGTTGCCTCTTGGGATAAGCTACTTGGGAGTATTCCACTGCAGAAAATTGCTGGGTCCTAGGGGGAGAATCTCAAGTCAAGAGGCTGTAGACGCGTAGGCATGCGTGGCACGGCAGAGCGTGGCAGTTCCGAACGAACGACGGCATTAAATTCGGCCGTAGAGACACGACACGATGCGCGCGCTGCGCTGCCACTGTTGTAGCGGTGAATCCTTGATAAACGAGACAGAGAGGGAAATTTTCAAAGAGGCCCAGCATCAAGATTCAAAAACAACTGAGAGCAACTAGGACTAGACATACGAAATACGAAATACGAAATACGAGATATTTAGTGCAGACTGCTAACCATATTAAACCCATATAGGCTGCAAGAGCCTGAAGAACCCAAAAGTTTTTGCGGACTACTCTTACGTTTTGGATTTCTGACGGGCTAGTTACGAGAAACTGGCTATAGACTAGCTTGGGAAGCGCTACAGAAGCCAAGAGTCACGATACAACAATTATGCTGCAGGGAGGTGGACATGATGTGATCACCTGCGATCAATGAAGGCAGGCAGGCAGGCAGGTAAGTAGACAGTCTGCTGAAGAACAGACGTCAATATGTGGAATCCTTCTAGTCTACCAGTAGACGGAAACAACTTCGACTACTGTACTCATCTCTACGCGTGCTAGGTATTCCAACAAGCACGAAGAATATAATAATAAAACAAAAATAGATGAAAAAAAAAAGATGGCGCTGGGGTTTACAATCAAGAACCGAATGACTTTTGCAAAGATTCATGGCTGGATTCTGTATATATACACATCTTTTTTTTTATATATATACTCCAAGATGTCAGAAATTCTGAGCTTTGACAGGTTTTTTTTTTTTTTTTTTTTTTTTTTATCTGACAGGTACATACTTAGATCTACCTATAGATCTTGGGAAATTTACTTAGGCGCCGTCCTTGAGGCTTGAGGCTTGAGGCTTGACGATTTGAAAATCTGATAATTTAGGCTTGAGGCTTGAGGCTTGAGGTTCGTATGCGCTCTTAAGGTTAATGTTTCTATAAGCTTTCTGACGCTTAACTCGATCTCTGAAGTTTCTTTAAGCTTTTGCTAGCTTATACTTAGTGCTCACTAAAGCTGCCCGTGAACCTTATCTAGCAGATCTTATCTCCTGGATCTAAAGTTCACCTGGCGTCTATAGAGCTTCTGCCCATTCTATCGATTGTACCAAATGCATTTTCACTCTTTTTTTCTATTTCTAAAACACTTTTGAAGCTCTTGGTTGCAATTGCAAGATTGAGCATTTAGCCCGGGACGTCTTTTTCAAGAGCTCAAAGCGAGCCTGCATAGATTCTGCATATGGAGTCTACGCAGAGTGTTCAGGCATTCCCGCAACGCTTGAATGATCTCACCAATGATGTGGAGATATTTGAGCCCAGAACAGAGTAATAAATCAACGCTCGACCCTTCTCAAACGTTCTTTTAGGTTTCATTTGCTTAGGTTTCAATCTTTAAAACTCTTAATTCTTAATTCTAAATCTCGTTTTTTTGTGGTTATCATCGTCTCTAAGGAACAAGTGCTATATCCCGTAGTGATCCAACGATCCTGAATATATATATATAAAACATTCACAAACATGAAAAAACCCTGAAAAAACCCTGAAAAAATCAGATAATTAAATAAAAGCAGGATGGGAAAGAAGATCTCAAAAGATTTCAACAACGGAATGAGACAAACTGGATGCACGCCTTTTCTGTAAAGCAAAAAGAACGAATGAAGAACGTACAGCATGTATGGAATATCAACACATACTGCAGAGGGCATGGCACGGGTAATAAAAATAAAAAAAAAGCTTGAGAAATAGACCGAGTTTAATAGAAACCATGGCATGTGGACTTTTTTGACCTTGGGTATACCATAGATCAAAATGTTCAAAGTTTGCCGCGATGTCACTTCTTCGACTTGCTCTTTTCATTAATGATGGCGTCTTATTATAATTCTCCAGCTTCATATATACTTTTTTTTTTCTTTTCTCTTTTCCTTGATCTGTTCGTTCATGTATTGATTGATTGGACTTGCTTTATCAGGCGGTTTTGGTAGAACTTGTCATGTTTTTTCCCTAGCGTTTATGGTTTCCCTTGAAGCATGGACTTTCTTACACTTGCAATTGCTGATATGTCATTTGAACTTGAGCTTTATTCTTGTGCAGTTCCTTCTCAGTTCCTGCTCAGTTCAAGTTACCAGATCTCATTCAATATATACAGGTCGCCTGCTTTTTCAACGCTGTGCTCAACAATTGCAATATAATTGCCTGGTCAATACTTGGGTGGTGATCTTTGTATAAACCTACCTAGAATGATAACTGATATATTCATTTCGTCGCAGAGCTTTTTTTTTTTCAATGATTTGTAGATTGCAGCTCTGCACTATGATAAACATGCCCGTTCTTTTTGTCGTCGATAACTCTGCTACATCTTTATCTCCATCTCTGACCCTTTCTGCACCCTCTCTATTGCTTCTCCATTCCTCCAATCAATCAGATAACTAAACAATCAAACAACCAAACAAACCATTGCAATTGCAAAACAAATTAAAAAAGAAACAGTAAATAAAGAAAAACGACAGGAACAAAAGAATGAAAAACCGTGTAAATAGAATAAAAAGGAGAAAAAAAAAAAAAAAAAAAAAGAAACAAGAGACAAAATAAATAGTAGCCATTTTAGCATGATCGATATCATAAGAGACCCAACAGCTTAGTAGCACAGTGGCTCAAAATCATTACCACTGCCCAGCGTAGCTAGCATAACCATACCCGTACGCAGACCCACCCGCCTGCTGCTGCCCACCATTCGTGCCAGCAGCACTCGTCGCCGCACCTCCACTGCCACCGCCTGGCGTGGGTGAAAGCCCGGCAACATCAGTTCCGCGGCCTTGCTGGCCCTCTGGCAATTTTCTGGGATCGCTACCCCTCACCATACCCAAGTCGTACTGCTGCTGCTGTTGCTGTTGTTGCTGTTGATGCTGATGTTGCTGCATTTGTTGTTGCTGCTGTTGTTGCTGCTGAATTTGATCTTGCTGCTGCTGCTGTGGCTGCGCGTAATAATTATAGGCCGCCTGTCCCAAAGGCTGTCCCAAGGGTTGTCCCAAGGGTTGGCCCAAAGGCGGCAGATTTGGCACCGCGTTTTTGGCATCCTTCATCCGAGGATATTGGTAACTGCTTGCCACGCCACCTCCATTGTTTTGGTAGTAATCGTGCTGCGACGACGAAGAAGACGACGACGACGGTATGCCCGCCGCACCCATATTGGGTAAATATCCCGGCTGAGTGGTGGAGGTGCCAGTCCCAAACGGCCGATACCCCGAGATATATCCGTTGGTGACCGGCGTAGCTGTACCCTGTTGTGGCTGCTGCTGTTGTTGATGTTGTTGTTGTTGTTGTTGTTGTTGCGACGCGTAGAACGACGGCGAGTGAGGCGACGTTTTTAAGCGCGCTTCAAAAGCTGGAATATCCACGTCGTAGGACATCTCCGGGTACCCACTGTATGGCGGGCCAGCTGATGCCTGCATTTGTTGCGCGTGCTGCTGCTGCTGCTGCTGCACAAGGGTTGTGGCCGCGCCCAAGGCAGACTCGAGAGGCACTCTGAAGTTCTGGCGCTGTGTCAACTCGTCAGAGATCGGAATGTCCTTTAGAAATTCCGAGTTGGACGGCGAGTCGAACGTCCCTGATAGAACATCCTCGGGTCTGTAATAGGATACCAGGTGGTGGGGCTGCCCGCCAACTACTATGGACATTGTTTTCTTAATGAGGCCGTCCTTCTTGAACCCGTACGAGTCTACAAGCGAGCCCACGAGGCTGCGCTCCGCCTGCGTTGCAGGCTCTTCCTCACCAGAGATACCGGAGGGAGGGGCAGGCGGCGGCGCCTTTTCCTCATCGGTGGTGCCTGGCGAGAGGTTGTTTGCGGATGAGTAGGGCGAGGCGGTTCTTCTCTTTTTGCTGGTACTGGCGCTGCGCTGCTTGTTTGTCTGTTTCTTTTCGCCGGGCGTGAAGGGTTTCTCGAGCTGTCTGTAGACGAGGAAGTTGCCCAGGATTCGCGAGGGGCTCCAGGCTATGCCGTCGGTCCAGCGCTTGATGCCGGAGGTCTGCTCGTTAAAGACGAACACGGCGCCGCTCTGGACAAGCTCCTTGCGTTCTCTGTCGTGGGGCCGGCGCGAGACCGGGGTGAGACGGCCGGAGATTGTGGCTTGGAAGAGAATGAGGGCATCGTGGGTGTTTGCAATGTAGCCCGTATATGTTGGTTGGAGGTTCATTGTGTGGGAGGGTAGTGTAGAAGGTAGAGAAGAGAGGAAGGTGAGGAAATGAAAAGTGAAAAATCAGAAACAAGAATACAGAAAAATAGAAGAATAGAAGAATAGAAAAACAGAAAAATATAGAAAGGAAGAAAAAAAAAAAACAATGAAACTTAATTTCAATGGAAGAAATGGATTCAGGAAAAAGAAGGAAATTTTAAATAAAAAAGAGGAAATTCCAAGAAAAAAAGAATAAAAGTTAAAAGAAAAATGGAAAAAAATGGCAGAAAATGGCAAAATATAAAAACAAAAATAAAAATGAAAATAAAAATAAAGTAAAATAAAGTAAAATAAAATAAAATAAAATAGAAAAAAGAAATGAAAAGTAAATAAAGAGATAAAAATAAAATAAATATAGTGGTCAAATATTAAATAAAAGAAAATATTTTTGAAGAGAAAAAAAAAAAGGAAATAAAAATTATGAAAAAAGCCTGGAAAAAAGGGAAGGAAAGGCGGCATATTTGTATGTGCTGCCCTTGGTTCAAACCCGCGGTCAATCCGTGTGTGTGTGTGTCAACTTTGGTGCACTCAGTAGTACCAGACCAGAGGCCAGAAAGCAGCCTGTGAGGCCCTAGCACTTTGCATGTGGTGGTGCGCATGTCCGGCCCTTCTTCGCCTTGCCTTGCCTCTTTGCCATGTTTTTTTTTTTTTTTTCGTCTTTCGTTTTTTTTGTTTTTTTTTTTTGCATTAGAGTTTGGCGTTGGGTCTGCATCTTGCTCTGCGTCATCTGCAGAAAAGATGCATGCGCATTTGACGTGTAATTGCTTTTTGTCCATATTTGTAGATGTAAAAAGAAAAAAAAGAAAAAAAGTAGAGAGGCATTAAAGAAGGTAAAAAAAAGAAAAGCAATGTTTATTGTAGATTCAGCTGTTCTACTAACATGCTCTATCGAAAATGTTCTACTCAAAGGGGTGCTCTACAAATTATGCTCTACTTTAAATGTAGAGCAGACTCAACTAGACCCTACCTAGGTTTACTCTCCACGCACTGTACACCCAGCAGACTGTACAGTACAGTTAAGTAACCGGTATATCGTGATTAATCAATAGTCGTTACGGTGTTTGATTGTACAAGATTTTGATCAAACGAAATAAATTACCGGCAAGGGCTCATAATGGAACAAGAACAAATCGTGGCCACGAAGAAGAGGAATAGGAATGAAAATAGATATAGAAAAGAAGAAAAAGGGTAAAAAGGTTATGAAAGAATGAATAAAAAAATGAATACAAAAGTTTCAAAGAACGCCCTTTAATACCATAATACGGTAAAACCCATTGGTGCTTACTTCCGAAACTCGTATTAAATCAACACCTGTAACACAGACCAAAATGGTAATTGTCAAAATCCATATTTTTTCCGTCATTTCTTCGTTTTCTTCTTCTTTTTTTTCCGATCTCGATCATTTAGTCTAAAACGATGCTTTGAAACTCTTGGATTCTCGAAATATACATACATGTATATGAATTGCAATTGCAATTGCAAATGCAACAAGCAAAGACTCAATCTAAAAGCCCTTCAAAGAATCCCAAAGTATATGCCAAATCAACTATCAAGTGTATACGTCCAATTTGCTTTTGTTTTTTTGTAAACGTGCTGTCTGTCTATTTGGTTGCTTGCCTATCTGCTTGCTTGTCGATTTGGTTTCTTGTTTGTCTGCTTAATGGACAATCATCAATCTGCCTGCCCATCCAACACCCTGTTTCTGTAATCTACAGTCTAAACAAACAAACAAACAAGCTAACAAGCAAACAAGCAAACAATCACTCATTCATTCAAACAATCACTCAATTTAATCATGCTTGCCCAACAACCCAAAAGGCCCCCCTCCTCCATATCCATGACCATGCCCATTCACCCCACCATTATACGGCTGCCCTCCACTTCCCCCAATTCCACCTCCGGTTCCTAGTCCTCCTAGTTTCCTCCTTCTATACCACACACTGCATCCTACTACAGTAACAATAAACAGCGTCACAAATACACAATGCTGTCTCGCATTGTGCTGCACCGTCAGCAACATGCTCGAAATCCGGTTCTGTAGTGAAACGGCCCGAATTCGAGGAACAGGGTTCAAAACGGCTTCTAGGGTCTCAAGGATGCTGGTCCGAGACGCGTGTAAAGGCGCGCCAGAAAGAGTTCGGTCCCAGTACACACCGCCGGCTTCGTGGTTGATTACTACTCTTGCTCGCGATGCTGATGCTGATGAGCCAGTGGTAGTGCTAGTGCTAGTGGTAGCACCGCCGTACCGTGACTTGATCCAGCGCTCCCAAAATACACTGTCAATCCACGCCACGCCAACTGGCTGACGCTGCGAAATGTCCACATGGATACGGTTTGCGTCGTTTTCAGCCTTCTTGTCTCCCTTATCCTTGGCCTCATCAATCTTGAGCTGCTTGTTCTTGCGCAGCTCCCGCAGTTCTTCCACCTCTTCCTTGATCAAAATCTCCTGCAACTCCTTAGCCGCCGCTTTCAGTTCGGTAATGGCCGCCGCCGTGGTTTCCTGTTCCCGCGGATCTAGAATGGCCAACACCACCATCTGCTGCTTGAATATATCTGCATAGTTAAACGGCGTCAGCTGCGGAACTAGTGGCGCCCGGTGCTGCGTCGCCCACTTGACCAGCTTGGCATGGTCCCGGATCTCGTGCGACGAGCTGGCCTTGTACTGGATCGTCTTGTCCGCCGAAACCGCGAACAGCGCAGGTAGTTGCTTGGCCTTGAGTGCCTTGATCACCTGCGGGTCCTGTGTCTGCGCCATGTTGACCGTGCCCACAATGCTCACTCCCAACTTCTCCAGCGCCTGAAAGTCCTCCTTAGCCACCGTCCGGTCGTACAGGAACAGCAGCGTCACCTCGTCATTGTCCTTTGCGCTGCGCAACGCTTCGTACTCGGCCAGCCCAATCTCCCGTGGGCTTCGTGCTTCCACCGCGCGCTCTAGAAACTGCAGTAGATCCCCGAGCCCGCGCAGGCCCTTGTACTCTGCATTCACCGTCGACGCGAAAAACTTGAGCGTCGGCATCTGGCCCACGCCGGCCTCCTTGCACAGCTGCTTTTCCACATCGCAATCGACTTCACCGATATTGAGCTTGCCCTTGGCCTGCAACGCTAGCTGCGCCCACGCTGGCCAGATGTCACGGCTGTACGCCGACTTTGGCGAGTGAAACTGAATGAACCAGCTGTCGCGCGTGGCCGTTACGCGGCGCAGGAACTCCTTGTGCGTGAGTGCAACCGACACGCCCAGCGCGTTGGGCACATCCGCGGCCGAGTCGAGAACCGCCTCGTCTTCTGTTTGTTGGTGGGTTGTGCCCGCGTACTCCGAGTTGACGTTTTCTTCGGACGAGGGAAACACGGGGAACTTTCCGCTGCCCTTGTTGGGCTCACGCTTGATAAGATCCAGCTGGTCTTGAATATACCTCATAAGAAATTTTTCCGTCTTGACGCCTTTAAGCTCGTCTACGGAGGTTCCGTTCTTGTATAGAACCACAGCTGGCCAGGCACGGATGTCCATTTTCAAACAAAAGTCCCCCTGTGTCACGCAATTAACGTTTCCGATACGGACGTCGCCCTGAGCGGATACTTTGTTAGACACCGCTGACCAGGCCGGCGCAAACGTCGTACAGTGGGGACAGTAGGGCGAATAGTACTTGATCCACCAGACGCCCTCTTTTGTTTGTTCATGGAACGTGTCTGCCGTGAGATCTACCGGGGCCGAGGCAGGATTCGAAGGAGAGTCAGTCGGTTGCGAGGTTTGTGGAGCTGCCGTGGCTGCCGACACACAGGCTATGCTACACAGACATGCCCAGAGCAGAAGCGCCTGTCGAGCGAACATTGTATATGTTGGTTGTGAGTTGGTGGTTCAGTAAGAAGCCAATGAACCCAGTATTAAGTGATACCCGTGAAGCCTGTGGTGAGAGGGAGTTTGTTGTGGTCCTTATTTTGCAGGGACTTTTTGGCGCCGCTGAAGTTCGATCGGAAATACGAAAATCACGGCAAAATCGAAATCGAATTCCAAAAAAATTCCAAAATTCCAAAATTCCAAAGCACATGGAGAGCCAAAAGGGGGGAGGGGGGTGTTTAGCCCATATTAGTCATATAATACTGTTAATTAGTCATAAATCTTTGTAATGCCTACATAATCACTAGTCATAGAGTCTTAGAAGTAAAGAAGTAAAGCCGTACGTTTTTCTTCAAACTACATTGAGCTCGCGTGATCTAGACAGTAGGTTCTACAGTTGGTTCTACATTTGGTTCCACATTACGCTCTACATTGCAAAAATTGTGCTCTACAATGCACTCTTTCATATATACATATATACATGTGATCTACAGTCGCTGTCGCACATCTCTACAAATCCAGACAAACCCGACACTGACCAGAGAGAGACCAGACCAGGCCCGACCAAACCAAACATACCCAGCACGGCCAGCATTATTAATATATAATAATATATAATGTGAAAGGGTCCAAGAGAGTTTGAAGAGACCGCAGCAAAGTTCACATCACCAACCAACCCTCTTCTCTGTTAAGTTTTTTCTTATTTTTCCTTGTTTTCTTCAAGCTCGCGACAAACTCAAAGAGAAGCTCTAACCGTTGGCTCTGCCAAGAGTAGTCTTTACCAGTAGAGCCAGCAGAGCCAGCAGAGAGACTCTAAAGTGGCCCTCGTCTCGTTCGTCTCTTACGCAGGTACTTGAACTCTTTCTTTTTTCGTTTTTTGTTTTTTCTCTCTTACTTTTCATGTGTCACTATGAGTAACTCAAAATCACTGAATGAACTTTCTACGATCATTGGCACAGACGGTCGCTGCTCCAATGTTCATTGAGAGGTCTCTGGCGCATATTCGCACTCTCGCGCTGCAAAAGAACACGCAAAGAAGACGCAGTTCATGGGCACTTGGGCGCCTTTAATTGTTTGATTGTTTGGTTTCTTGGTTTCTTGGTTTCTTGGTTTCTTGGTTGCTTGGTTGCTTAGTTGCTTGGTTTCTTGATTGCAGTAACACCCAACCAATGTACACGTAATTTAATGGCCCACCAAAAGGAGTTTGGCCCTGAATCATCCCTATGCTTAGTTCCTTGGATGCTTGGTTCCAATTGCAAAATGCAGTAGGTCTTGTCGAGAAAGTCTAGCTTTCCTCACGGAGGCGGCTAGCATTAGACAGTCAAAGAGATCCAAATCAGGCCAGTCCTGTCCAGTCCTGTCCAGTCAAGTCCAGTCAAGTCCAGTCAAGTCCAGTCAAGTCCAGCAGCATTAGTCCCCTCTACATACCCAGTATCGATCCATATATCATCGATCACAAATCATGAACTGATCCACCCCACCCAGCAGCCGGTCACCGCCAGCTTTCTACCGTCGGCCTTTCCCGTTGGGTCTCGCGTGGTCTCCAGGCCAACTACTGGTACCGTGGTAATAAAGGCGAACGAACACGTCATTTGTGTTTGCTTTTTCTTTTCCAAAATGTACTGGCTCTACCTGTTTGTTATTGGTAGAGCCTGTTCGCGATGCTCTATTCTCTCTATTCTCTCTATATACTCTATATACTCTATATACTCTATATACTCTATAGGCCTATAAAGCAGGTCTATTTGCTTTTTTTGTTTCATTTTTTTGTTTTTTTTTTTCACTTGCTGATGCCACTATTCCATTCAGAGCAGTTTATGTTCATGTTTTGTTCATGTTTTGTTCATGTTTTTTTTGTTTTTCATGGGCACCTGGGCACTCTGGGCACTGAGCAACGGACTATTACCTGACCCGACTCAGTCCTAGCTTGCAATATTGTGTACTATTATACATCGATGAAGCTTCAGGCTTGCATCTAGTGGCAAGGCAGCCTCCATAGCTATAGTAGTGCTACTGCTACTGCTACTGCTACTGCTACCAGGGTATTGGTTCCCCCTCCCTTTTCAAATGGCTCCTAGATGGCTCCCAGGTGGCTCGATGGATCCATGGACCCAGATCCAAACTCATCTTCCTTTGTGTAGTCACAGCGCATTAGTAGCTTAGGCAAGTCGTAAGTTGTACCTGCCACAGACTACAGACTACAGACTACATAACATGTACCATATACCACATACTATATAGCCCATACACAACATCTCGACTCTCTTTATTTTCATAGTGGATATGTCGAGGCATAAGCTATAAAGTGTAAGACCTAAAGTGTAAAACATTTACAAGGTATAAAGTGCAAGTCTTGCGGGAAAAAACGAATATATAAATTATACACCGTAAAAACTCCCACACCTTCGTTGAATAGCGACATAACTATCATACAAGAGCTCAAGTATCAAATTTTTTTTTTTTTTTTTTTACTTTGTGTTCTTTCTGTTCTTTCTATAATACACAGGAGATATCTTGGAAAATACTGTAACCCATAGAAAGCTAGTGCTACTTTAAGCTGTTGTACAACTTTTGTAAAGCTTTTGTAAAACTTTTGTATGCCTTCAATGTAATTACAACGTATCACGTCAACTGCTGTCGATGATAGATCAACTACTTATACGTATACCTTACAGTGCCTTCACACGTTGGGCTTAGGCATACACTCAAGTAATATCAACTAGTGTGCTTCTGATTCTGGTTCTGGTTCCTATTCTTTTATCGAATTCGGATTTTTTTGTTTGCTGACGTCTTTCTGGCCACTTGAATTTCATCCTGACATGTCTACCATGTACGAGGCAACTGGCTGCTGTCAAGCGTCAATTCAATTCAATTCAATTCAATTCAATCCAATTCAATGATCGAGTCTTTTACGTGGCCCCTTTCTCTTCAAACTCGTGCTTGACCCCACCAAAGGACTCGTGCCCGTTCTTCTCTTCCCAGGAGCATTGGCCACTTGGCGGAACTTGGTAGTGATTTTGGTGCCCCCGGGAATCAAAATAGCTACCAAAATGTCTTTTCTTGGCTTGAACTCTCGCAGAAACGGGGCAGCACTTGTGCTGGACTCATAGTAGAAACTTGACTCACTGAATGTACTGGAAGGCGCTATTACGCCTCGGTCCCAGTCGGCGTCGAGACTCTCAATGCTATTGTCACTTACAACCCCAAGCCGGATTTGGGGCGACGCTCCAGACTCAACGAGAAATCTGCCAACTGCATCTTCAAGTTTAGATGATGACGCTTGCGTCTCAACTGCCCCTAACGTCGCTACAGCATGTCGAGCCGGCTGGCTTTTGACAGGCTTGGTTAATCCCGATGCAGCTGCATCTGCAAATGACGCAACTACACGCTTCGGCTCTTTAGGCGCAAACGCAGGCGGAGCTGTCGACGATTCTGGTGGAATATTTGATGCTACAATCGGACTCGCAGGAATTGGCAGCGCTGGAGCTGCTGCCCATGCCTTCGGGCTTACTACCTTAGATCCCAGCTTCTCGGCAATTGTGCTCTGTAGCGCTTGGATTGAGTTCAGCGATGGCGCTTTGTAAGACTGCGCGTCTTCCGCGCGCCCTGTAGGCGGCAGAATCACGCGCGGTATGCTTGTACTGTCGGACACAAGATCTGCCAGTCCCAAGTCGTGCATTCCAGACGTTGCTACCATCGTACGTGGGTATACCTCAAAATGATTGCTGTTTTCTTTACCATCACCAGCCTGCGTGGGAAAAAATCTTGACGTACCGCGAGAAACAGATGGAGATTCTGTCACTGCGCGCTCGGGTACACTACTTTGCACACTTTGCACACCCTGTACATTTTGCACAGGGCTCGTTGATGGATCTGGCGACAGAGGTGCTTTCCAGTCCTCGCCCTTGACAGGAGTAAAGTGCTGGCCATTTGCGCCCAGCGATGTCCAGGGTTGAAACATGCCTTTGCTTTCGCCTTTGTTATTTTTGTAAATGCCTGTCATAGGGCCCCAAAGATTGTCTGCTGAAGGGGACCGTCCACTAGACGCATTCCATAGTCCAGTGTTGTTGCCTGACCATAGCTTGCTTTTGTTGTCCCGTAACTTCAAATCACCCTCTCCAATGACCGAGCTCACTGCACGGAATGCAGGATTATCATCAGAAAAGCTCGTCCCTTGCCGCTGCTTGGGCTGTAGAATAGGCTTAGCGGGAAACGGTTCTTCTGGGTGTTCTTCCTTATGCTTGGCCGTCAGTTTGGCAACCAGCTCTTCGGCTTTCCGTTTCGACGCCTCCTGCATTTCCTTCTCGCGCTTTTGTTCTTCTTCCTTGCGCTTGCGAGCATTTTCTCGTGCGAGCCTCATAACTTCTTCTTGTTCCTCAACAATAGACCTTCTAGGAGTTTCAATCGGTCTTCGCGAAACATCAGAGTCGCGGCGCTTATGTTCAAGGTCTGAGCCATTCTCGGCTTCAGCAGCTCGAGGCGGGGGTTGGTCAATAACCCGATGAAGGCTAGGGCGCGTGGATAGCCGGCGTTGCACGGTTTCAATCTGCCCACTGCTCTCATTGAATAGCTCAGGGCGGGGTAGCGGGTCGTCCGACCTATATCTCTTTTCGTGGTCATTGAATCTATACCGTGCGTTCATTGTGTCGTGTTCCCGCTGTTGCCACAAATCGTTGACGTGACTGTAGTGCTGCTGCTGCTGCTGTTGCTGGTGATGAAGTTGTTGCTGAGAGGGTGGCTGCTGCTGCCGCCTCTCTGATAGCTCTTTAAGCTGTTTGTCGATAGGAGCAACATTATGTGGCTGCGTGATTTTCCATGGCGGTGAAGAAACAATTTTGGGTGACGATGGGCTTTCTTCTTTGGCCTCCTCTTCTTTGCTTGAATTCAGCAGAGGAAGAAACGCATCATTCATAGGCCACGAACTATCGTCGCCATCGTCTTCGTCCCAGTTGAAGTCGCGATGATGCCCATCGCTTGAAAGGCGCCGGGCAAGGTGGATTCCTTGCTTCAAAAGCTCCTCCTCAGTAGGCTCCTCGTCTGCAATAGCAGAATTGCCTTTATCGGCCACGTCAAAGGTGACAGTTTTGTTGCTCTTATCTGGCTTTTTACCTTCTGGCCGTTTCCATACAGTAGCTGTTTCCTGACCAGGACTGGAATTACCGGAGCCAAAAGATTGTTCTTGAAACGTCAGCAGCGACCGCTTCATAGGGGCCAATTTGAACGACCCGGTCGCTGTGGACATGGATGCTAAAGGCCGTGCTTTAACAACGGGACTTGTAGACACTATTACGTTAGAACTAGCTCGGACCGCGCAGATAATTACCTACCTGGCTCTGAGCGGATCTGTGATTTGGGCTGTGATACGGGGACTGACACCGCCAGCGATTTGCGGAATAACGAATTGAGAGACTGTGACTTAAAAGACTTTTTAGCAGGTGCGTCCTGCTCAAGCTTGGCCTTCTCATTCTAAAAGATTAGCAAGAGCCTATATCGTAAAGAAGGGAGTAGTTACCGGAATGGGGTCAGACGGGGGAGTCGTGCTGGTGGCTACTGGCGCAGCGGTCGGCGCGGGTATTGCTTCGTTGTTTATCAATACGGGGGCAGCCGGTTCAGTAGCCGGCTTCGGTACCGACTCAAAGGCCGCAGTGGACGCAGAGGCCTTAGCAGCGTTAGGTGGATCTTGTTCATGCGATGGAAGGGGTGCAATCACTGGTTCATGAAGGTTTAGTTCCATTGAAGTGTGCTGACAACTGCGTTAGGGGATGACGTGGAGGTGTGCACAAGGCTCTCAGAGTATCAACTAGGACAGTAGAGGCTGGAATATGGTCTACAATGAGGTCTTGCGGAAGTAGACCGTGTGGAGGATGAGGTGGTGGTGCTGATGCTGGAACTGGAAACTTGGAGGTGGAATCAAAAAAAAAAGTGACCGTCTGGAATAAGGGTTACAAAACATTTCTACGCCAGACCTAACTCTACGGCAGAGCTCTACGGTGCTTTAGGGTGGTCTACAGCAGAGCTACGACAGCCCACGGTCCAAACAACATGATCATGATATATGTACTATCCTATAGATATAACAGTCAACAGTAGACCTCGTGCTCTTATCAGACTATAATGCACTTTTTCTTCTTCTTTTTTGGCGTCTGGGGAGTCAGCGCAATGTGTATGGCCTCGTCGAACACCGCCTTTAGGCCCTTTTGTGTCAGCGCAGAGCACTCCAGATACTTGACGGCGCCAATATCCTTAGCGCTTTGCATGCCCTGTGCGTAGCTGACAGGAGCCTGCCGCTTTTCCCGCAGCTTGTCAACCGTCTCGCGGTCATCTCGTAGATCCAGCTTTGTGCCGACCAGGATGATAGGGGTGCCTGGAGCGTGATGCGTGATCTCTGGATACCACTTTGTTTTGACGTTCTCAAACGATGGGGGGGAGACTAGTGAGAAGCAAATGAGGAATACGCCTGTTTGCGGATATGATAGAGGCCTTAATCGGTCGTAGTCTTCCTGTCCAGCAGTATCCCACAGTCCGAGATTGATGGGCTTGGAGTCTACCATAACATTTGCCGAATAGTTATCAAATCTACACCGTCAGCCCAAGAGCAGCAGTAGCCATTGCTTGCCTTGTTTAACTTACACAGTAGGAATGTATTCACCAGGAAATGCATTTGTCGTATAGCTAATCAGCATACAGGTTTTACCGACAGCACTGCCAGGTTAGCTCTCAGTACTCAGCATTTACAATAACGGCAAGAGTAAACACTCAATAGACTTACCCGTCACCGGTGACGACACATTTGATATTTCTCATTTTGAACTGTGGTGTGCCTATCTATAGTCTATAGAAGAGTTAGTCAAGAAGGGCAGAAGAGTTGGGGTGGGTAGCATCGTATAAATAGCGGTGGTCGCGTTTCAAGTATGGGCCACCGCGTCACAACGTTGTATAGATATATATCGCGTGGCTGGCAGCAACGACCCGATTAGATATACCACAAAGCTAATGGCCCGGTCAGGCCTCCGACCGCAAAGTCCGGCCAGGGAGCCCGAATCAGCAAAAGGCCAAACTTGCTAGGCAGGCCAGACCAGGCAAGCCAGCCCTAACTAGCCCTAACTAGCCATAACACAGATGCCAACAATAGCATCTTTAGATCACCTACCTAAAAGACTCCTGAAGCAGCAGAACGAAGGAAGAACAACGACGAGCAAAGATGCTGAGCAGCCGGTGAAGCTTAAGAAGTATGGAAAAGAAAAGAAGGAAATTTAACCCGAACGCAAAAGAAAAAGAAGAGGAAGGCAGCCAAATATAAAATTGTAAAGCCAAATCCGCAAATATCCATGGCAGGAAGCCGCTCGTGGCTGGTCCTCGCCGTCTCAGTTTGAGTTCATGACTCAGCGATTGCCCGTGTTCCGTCCGACAATTGGGTTCGCCGGTGCTTTTCCAGCACCGGGACCCGCTGTTGATGCGAAAGTAGTCGGGTCCGCAGGCAGTACCATGATCACTTGTCCCAATTACATCTGCAACTTCCCCTGCCACCTTTATTTCTTCTTTAACCACCGTGGACACAACTACCACATCTCCTCAACATCACCTTATGGCAGACCATAATGAATACACGGGCTCATTGCCCATGACCGACGTACAGAGCTCGCCTTCTGAGACCCTTTCGCCGGCGGTATCAGGGCTCAATGACTATGACACAAACACGCCATCTTCACCAGAGTTTAACAAACTCAAGACAGTGACAACATCCTCCTCCGCCGCTGGAGCTGCTCTGGGAGGCCTTGGCATCTCTGCAACCCCTACAGAAACGGCATCGTCTTCTGTCACTGTGGCAAACTCGTCATACCTCTTGGAGGACCCTAAACTGAGAGAAATCATGCTATCTGATGTATGTTGCTAGCCATGATCCTGTGCCACTTTCTAACCTTCTAGGTCGGCATTGAGAGCCTTGTTTCTAGACTTAAGCAAAGCGTTCATTCTGCGAGGGAGTTTAGTATGTACATCAAAAAGAGAGCGTCTATAGAGAACGACCGGCTACTAGACGTCAAGAAGCTTTCTAAGATTACGCGTGAGTCCTTCAAGAAGCCTGAAGGCCGCCAGGGTACTTTTGTACGCCAAATGGACGAGATGATGAGTGTAAACGATCGGCTGAGCGAGGCCAGTCACGCATTTGTGACGGCCCTCCATGCCATGCACGACGAACTACTGGAACTAGCCAAGACCAACGAAAAGTCTCGCAAGTCACTCAAAGAAACCTGCCTACGTCATGAGAAGAACGTTATAGAAGCTGAACAGAATGCGGAAAAAGCGCGTTCAAAGTACAATTCTCTTTGCGAGGAAATGGAGCGATTCAAGGATCCGAACAAGACCAAGTTTGGTTTCAAGACGAAGAATACACCTCAGCACGAGCAGGAACTACAGGCCAAAATCACCGCTGCAGAGACAGAGTACCGTCAAAAAGTTAGCACCGTGCAGCGTTTGCGGAAGGAATTGGTTGGCCAACTGCGCCCTCAGAATATTAAGCAGTTAAAAGACCACATTTTAGAGTGTGATTCTGGTATTAGTCTGCAACTTCAAAAATACGCAACTCTCAACGAGACGCTGGCTCTCAACAGTGGATTCATTTTGTCTCCACTCAAGCCTGTAGGATCAGTGACGGCGCCACTCAGCGTCAAAGAAATTGCGGCCAAGGTAGACAATGAACTAGACTTTTACAACGATGTTTTGAAAATACCAAACATCAAAAAGCAGCTCAATCGCCCAGAGATCCAGTTCATCCAGCATCCATACATGTCTACAGCTACTACATTTTCTTCAAGCCCAGCCCCGGTTTCGTCAACGTTTTCTGGTGGCCGCCAGACGCTAGGGACTACAAGTGTGGGCACCACCTCACAATTTCATACTATCGCATCACCTCCTGTGCAGAAACAAACAACTTTCAACAGTTCTCCTAATAGAAACAGCATGATCCTCACCGGAGGGGTTGGTGCAGCTGCTACCGCTGCTACTGCTGCCGCGGTTGTCTCTAAACCTTCTGGATATCAGGCATCTTCGCAGCAACCAGGCGCGGCGCAAACCAGCGTGCCATATCCCCTTGATGAAAGACGTGAGGCGCCCGAGTCGCCTGTACTTCCTCACATTCCCGCAGCGGGATCGTCTCTTGACGACTACCCGGATCCCGTACGCGCTCAGTCACCCCCCGTTATAGCCTCACCGCCACCCGCCGGAACGATGCCGCCAAGCGGGCCCGTAATGCCCAGCTTTGGAACCCCTTTGGACGATATTATTGAGTTTGAGGCGCTGCCTGATGCTGTCCCTGTTCCTCGTGTAGTGTCGCAGTGTGCATCTGCCATTGATCGATTTGGACTCGATGTTGAGGGTATTTATCGACACGCTGGAAATTCTGTACAAATTCAAACGTTGAAAAGGCTGTTTGATACTGACCCCATGTCGGTTGATCTGACACAACCTGGATTGTACGGAATTAACGATATCCACGCCGTTTCAGGAACTTTGAAGCTTTATTTCCAAGAACTGCCGGACCCACTGCTAACACAACAATACCATCATGAGTTCATTGAAGCAGCCAAAGTCGACAACGACTGGCAGCGACGTGACGCCGTTCACGAGGTGGTCAACAAACTTGCAGACTCAAACTACACAGTCTTGCGTTATCTAATTTTTCACTTAAACCGAGTTCAAAAGAGTGAGCCACGTAACAGAATGGGAATCATCCATCTTGGAAACATGTGGGGATCTGTGTTGATGGCAACGGATCACGACAATATTAACGAAATGGCGCTGCAAGCGCGTGTCGTGGAAACTATTTTGTACAATTGTGATCACATTTTTGAAGCTGATGAAGAATAGATAGTTCATCGTAACAACAATAGCAAATTTTCAAACAGCAGTAGTAGCAACAATAAAATTATAAGCTTGCTTTGAATGTCATGATCAGATTTGTGCTTTCGCTCTTTTTTGAATTCTCTTGAAACCGAGTTTAGACAAGTGATTGAACAAAAAAAAGCGGCTTGAAGATGTCAAAGAATTATGCTACTTTTCATACGCTATACAAGTAAACACCCGAATCGTTTGGGTCCCGTACTACATATGGATTTCCTGGAGCCATCAAAGCCTCTAGTGCTTTTTTGAACTGACTGGCAACCAATGACGATTGTTGGTGAGCGCTGGTTCCTCTGGTTGTTGATGCTGATGCTGATGCTGATGTTGATGCTGATGCTGATGCTGATGCTGATGCTGATGTTGATGTTGATGCCGTTAAGCGGGCTCGGCCACTACCACTCCTAGAGTTACTGTTCGATATCAACTCGGAGACTCTCGCAAATAAGTCAGCATGGCTCAATCTGCGATCCATTTTCATAACACGCACAATGGCAGCCTGCAATTCTAAAGCCCTGTTCCTTAGGACCTGTGCACGGACAGAGTTATTACCGCCTGTAGATTCATCATCGTCGTCAAATCCGTTTTTGTTCGACCCACCACTGCCAGTGCCGCCGCCTACTTTGTAGCCGGTCAAAACAAGTTTGTAAGGCTTATCAGGGCCTATGTCCGACACGATCTGAAACTCATCAAGATCATTATATGCTTCAACTTTACTTGATTTTGTCCCGCTCGTAGTGGTGGAGGTACTACTACTGCTTGGCCCGCTATTGGTATTCTGCCGCACAATAGTTAGCAGTTTCACGCGGCCCATGACCAGAGAATGAAGTGCAGGGTTAAGATCCTCCTTCGCAATCCCCACCGCCTCTCTTATCTGAGCATATGTGAAAGTTCCCCCAAAAATGCTAGTGTCATTGAACAACAGCACCACCGCAGCTTGGAACATATTCATGTACAGCTCGTGCGGGCCAGATTCAAATGCACCCTTTACTACCACCATGTCTCGAGTCGCAACCCATGTTAGTTTGCGGCTAGAATGCTTTCTGTTGTAAAATCGCTCAAAGCTTTGCTGGTATGAACGCAGGTTTGACGGTAACCGAATGGCGGCCGGCTTTGTTGTGGGCCATTTGCCGTCTGTCAATATACAGGCACTGAATTGTACCGATCTACTTCGCGTGCCACCGTTGGCTTCGTCTGTAAACGACCTGAACTCCGTGCTCAGCTCTTTCGACACAACTATATCGGCCGTCATGGCCTCTAGTTCCTGTGTGTAAGTTTTGCCGCATTCCTTTTTCAAAATCTCGATGATTACAGTTTCCACGTCCAGACTCGACTTGTTGCCTAATAGCCTTCGCCCCAGGTCGCGTTGGTAGTAAGTGCGGAATGCGTCCTTGCTTTCTATCGTTCGAAATACCAGCATGGCGCCGGCAAGTGCGTCCACTAGATCAGTCTCTGGCAGGTCCTTTCGTCGAGCCAACCGGTCAATGTGTTTAGACAGCGCTTCTATAACCCGATCATCATATCCCCTACCACTAAGAACAACATCACTCCAAGTCCTCGAAATTAGCAGATTCAGGGGTGACACAAACCTTTGTGCCTGTAGGCTCACGAACTGCGCGAGACCTTTACGAAACGTTATAAGTGCATCTATCAAGCCTGCATCTTTGTCGCGGCTGCCATTGCTACGTCCCTGATGCTTGCCAGCTGGCATTTGTTCAGCCGTAAGTATGCGTGAAAGTTCTGTCTCAATGCCCGTTGCAACAGTCTCGTAGAGCCCTGGCAGTTTGGTCTGCGCAGAAATATAGGCCGCCACTTTGCCTAAAAGAACAGCAGATTTTTGGTCTTGCGAAACCAACATTCGCGGGATCTCGGTCTCCAGTATTGTACGATGCGCTTCCAGGGCTAATACTGGTAGCAAATCATCAATTGAAGGTATAAGGGCGACCACATCGGGGTCCAAGAACATCTTGTAGTTGTGAAGCTCATTTCTCTGATCAATAATTATCTGCAAGAACTCAGATAGAGGTTTCGCGACATAGGCAGGCGTCAATTCTTGTTGCACGTATTCTGTCAGTGCTAATCTGATAGCCTCCGGAAGGGCCACGTAAATACTAGGCGCTACCGATTTAGTTACGCTGAAAAGGTCGTTTGTGAGTTTGAAACTTAGTACATTTCCCTCGCGCGCTTGCTGAAGCAGCGCTGCCATGGCAAGGTCTACTGCTGCGTGGAAAGGATGGCTTCCAATGTACTTTTCAAGTAGAATGATACCAGCCCCATAGACGCCGCCACGACTTGCTACAGATTTGAGCCCCGATATTAACAATCCGCGGTCTAGGTAGCAGAGAACTCTGGTGAGAGTTCTGAAATCTGCCTTGATGGTCGTGCATGCTTTGGTGAACTGTTCTGCAAACTGAATGCTGTGAAAAGAGCCTGAATCCTGTTTGGCATCAATCGCCATGCGAGCAGATACCAGGACCGGTCGCATCTG
Source organism: Geotrichum aggregatum (assembly GCA_030564925.1). Lineage (NCBI taxonomy): Eukaryota > Fungi > Ascomycota > Dipodascomycetes > Dipodascales > Dipodascaceae > Geotrichum > Geotrichum aggregatum. The sequence goes on from JAJMAH010000007.1 coordinate 225,743, forward strand.
GTCCTGTACGCTGTCAGCCATAATTTCGTGGATGTCCTTCCACAGCGCGTCAGCATAGGGCGGGCCGAGACGATACATACTTTCCACTGCCGAGTATACCTCATGGAGTCTCACAGAAGATGGCTCGTGGGCTAGAAGGGCGGTCACGGCTGTGCGGATCATGGCAGTGGTGCGGAGTACATACGAGTCTTGTGAAGCTGGAGCCTGGGGGGCGACAGGCTTGGGTAGAGATATAGAGAGAGTTCGGGCGCGTGGTCCGGGGGCTACGCGCGACCGTCGCCTGTCGGATGCAAAGACAGTCCGTTGTGAGATCGCCTTCTCCTTCATGGTATCATTCAGGTGCGTGCACATTGCCAAGTTACAAGAAGGTTGGATCAGAGAAAGTGATAGAGATTACAATGCAGGGCTGTGCTGAGATTTACAGTGTGCATATTACAGAATTCACACAAGAAGATGACATTGACTAAAATACAGGCTTTGGGGGATATATTTTGGCGTTAGAGAGCTTAGTCGAAAAGACCCATGCCCATGTCCTCATCGGACTCCTCGGCCTCGGACTCCTCCTTGGTCTCCTCCTCAGCGGCAGCAGCACCACCGGCAGCAGCAGCACCACCAGTAGAAGCAGCAGCACCGCCAGTAGGGACAGAAGCAAGCTTCTCGGAACCAGCAGCAATCAGCTCCTGGACGTCCTTGCCATCAAGCTCAGCAAGAAGAGCAGAGATGCGGTCGTCTTCGGCCTCAATACCGACAGAAGAGAGAACCTTCTTGATATCGGCAGCAGAGGGAGAGGCGTTACCGCCGGTGGTGAGCAAAAGGTAGGCAGCGAGGTACTTCACTAGAGAGGGTGTTAGCGCTAGAATGACATTGGGATCGTGAAGAGTGCATACTTTTAGATGGTTGATGATCTTGTCGAGGTGAATAATCGATTTAAGCTGAGTGTGTAGCAGACTATTCCTTGGAGAAGAAAAGGGAGAAGAAGAGAAAATACGAAGGGAATTTTCAAAAATGTTTGCCAGTACCAGAAATTTCCTTTTCCAGAAGTGCCATGGTTTACTCTGGCGCTGTATTTGTGAGAATAGCTGCAGGGGCTAAGCCCTATCTACTAGACATCTGCAGTCACGCGTGCTGAAACATTTTCCTCAGAACATTACATCACTGTTGCTGAGCTTTTGGGAAAAACATTTTCTGTTTTTCAGTGTCGCAAACCTCCTAGACTGAGCCATCGCCATCTCACAGCAGCACAACACATATCGCCATGTCTGACGCCACATCTGAAGCTCAAGCTATTGGTATGTTTAATTGGATGCTGCCATCATTTTCATATCGCTAACATTGTTTTCCTCTTTGTGTAGAAGCTCGCAAGAAGAGAAACTTCAAGAAGTTCTCCTACCGTGGAGTAGACCTTGCAGACCTCCTCAAGCTCGACACCAAGGAGTTCTCCGAAATTGTTCATGCTCGTGCTCGCCGCAGATTTACCCGCGGTCTTAACAGCAAGCCTATGGGTCTTATCAAGAAGCTTCGTGCTGCCAAGGCTGCTGCCGCTGACAACGAGAAGCCTGCTCCCGTCAAGACTCACTTGCGTAACATGATCATTGTTCCCGAGATGATTGGGTCTGTCATTGGTATTTACAACGGTAAGGCTTTCAACCAGGTTGAGATCAAGCCAGAGATGCTTGGACACTACCTCGGTGAGATGTCTATTACTTACATTCCTACCAGACACGGTAGACCCGGTATTGGATCTGCTGGTGCATCCCGTTTCATTCCTTTGAAATAAGGGTAGCGACATGTATTTTATAATGCCTAATATTAAGAATGACCGGACAATGTGTGGTGTAGACTGGTAAAGTGTTTGATATTTGTAGTGGAGCTCCGTCACGGGCTTGTTTTTCGTAATCTCTAACGAAGTGATCGTAGCAATGCAATCTTTTCAGACCTTCCAGAGCTTCCTTTATCTGTGTTGATCGTTTGACGAGGAGGCTTCTGCATGAGTTGGTGATTTTGAATAAGTTAAACCATACGGCCTTTAATTACTATCCCTACCACGGGGGCTCGAAGGATTTGTTCGTGCAATTTATATGATGACCTAATTGGGTTCATATCACAAGTATTCAAATTTTGCTTAATTCACCAGGCAACAAGTTATCATAAGTCCGGCTTTGTGTCAAAGACTGGACTAAGAATGCGAAGAAAGGGATTTAGAGGAACAATTGATGCGAGTTTTGGTGGACACAGCGGTAGAGCAATGACGATGAATTTCAATTTTTAGATCTGCTCAATAAGTCTGTCAAGTAAAATCATTTCAATCGATCTTGGAGTTTACTAGCTAATCAACTATTGACACGAACCATTGCAAGAAGCTTGAACTCAGAGTGAGACGCAAAAACAGCACATGCTTGCAATTGCACATCTATCGGTAACGCTTGTGAACCGTCTGCTCCAAAACCGAAGTCTTTGAAAGAAAAAGTACTTGTTAAGGAATAATCTACTATCCAAATCGATCTGCGTACAGTGTATAATGGTATTCTAATAAATGAAATTGCCTGATAAATTGCGTGCTACGTCTAGGCTTTTGAATCCCATCATTGGAAAACTCCAAGAAGCCTTTTCTTCAAAAAATGGATGTTTATGTCTGTGCAGTTGCGTTACGAAAAGCCAGCAAGAAAATTTCAGATGCAAAAGTGAACTTGGAGCTGAGAAGGGATAGTGAGATAGGAAAAAACAGCATGGAAAAAGCTTGGCTTCGGCTTTTCAAGTGACTTATGAATACATCTGTTCACACTACACTAGTTGGATGGGGATGCAAGGAACAAAATTACTAAACTTGGCTGAGCCTGTCACTGACAGTCACCAATAGTCACTCAATCAAACAGATCAAAGAGAGCAAACTAGTCAAACAAAATAAAAACCAACATGCAATTGCGCTCTTTTCTTTCCTTTTTTTGCATCCATTGAGCCCCATGCATTTCAAGTTACTTGGTACATTGATTGTCGTGACGGACCCCATGGCGTGCTATACTATAGCGGCTAATGCTGTGTTGATGGTTTGAAGCTAAGCGACCATGGCAGCTGCAGTATTCTTAGATGCATTCGCAAACAAGTAGAATAATTTACATACCTGGAATTTATCACAGATGGACATGATAGGTAATAGAGACGAGAATGGTACTTGATTGACTTAGGCTGATTCTGTGCAAGTAAGTCATGGCAGAACTTGAGTAGCCGCCACGACTGCCGCGATGTGTGACATACTGGAGTAGAGTCTATTGCGAATACAGAGCGTGTGCTCATATTATAGTGCTGTATACCATAATGCATTTCGGGTAGCTGTAGGAGTAAATCCTGCAATTGCAAAGCATCTGAATCGGATTTCGTTGACTCTGTGTAGTAGATACACAAACGCAGACTCTTCTCAGGGTACGTGTATCATGAAACGTTCGTTGATATTATGACAGATACAGCTTGTTGTGTGCCGAATACCTTTCAAAAATCTCATCGTTGCCAACCAGGAAGATTTTACTACTCTGGCTAGTTGCTTCATTTGAGGGCCTTCATATCTGCGCTCATCACACGCATCAACCATTTTGTTTTTCAAAAAGCCGCTTTGTGTCAAGCTTTTGACCAAGCTCAAGCACGCCATGCTTCCATAGTACTGTAGTATAGTATATCACAGCAGAGTCCAGAGCAGATTACGCACGCTGGCTTGCTGTTGAATCATGAATTACAAACGCATGATCGACTCTAGATCTATCACAGTGCCACATGCGGTGTCCATGGCTTGATTACACGCGTACCTGGTGCCGGCTCAGGACTAAAGCTTTGGAACTTGACACGGAGAAATCAAAAAGCCTAACCGAGTTAAAGTTTGCCTGCTTGTACCACCTCAGTTCACAGGGACCTCCACACCGGACCGTATGGACCCCACAGAGACCACACGGCGGCTGCGCCATAATAAAATCACAATATTGCCTTGAAATTTCTCGATTGAAAATTACCTTAATCGAACATAAGTACTGTTTTCGAATTCACACGCTTTTTTCTTTCGCCTTTTCACTCTTTCGTTAAAATGGTCTCATATAGGTTGACGTTCGTCGACTGAGACTTGCTCCATGGTATGGCTATGCAGCTCAACCCTCTCGTAGAGCCATAAAATCCATAAACTGAATGGCGAGCTTAGCCTTGGCATTTTTTTTTTCGGGTTTATCTGTGAAATGCTACTAAACGAGTTCATCTATACTACGGTAGATTAATACTCCACGGTACTATAGGTGTGTGAAATGTCACTAGGTGTTTCGCTTGATTATTGGGGCGCTGACGCAAACGATTGGTACGAAGACAGTTTGGGCTTTCCAGGGACGGTGATCAGGGCTCAGGGATGTCTGGTTGTGGCTATTAAAAAGCTCACCGGTACACACAAGGTTCTGTTTCAATTGACAGTGGACGGCTGGAGCCTGGAGGCACGTAGCCAGCTATTGCTCATTGCCGATGAGGCACCGTGAAGTTCGATATCTCAATCGATATCTCAGTAATTATAGTTAGTATATTATTAGTTTCCATTATCAGCTTCTATCACCGGTCCCTATCAATGGCATCATTTGATGTTAAGATTTTGCAAAAAAGAACATTTGAATCATAGACAATTCGCAGCTTGTCCAGTAAGAGAGCAATAGCACAACTGTGGGTGACTACTGAGTATGATAGATTAGCGGGTACATGGTCCGAAGCATACATTGAGCATTCTGGCTATTTTTTTCTGATAGTGCGAATAACTGCCGGCACTTACCGTTGCTCATACTTGATATGGCTAAGCTATAATTCATGCTTAATTAGACTTGTAACTCACAGCTGCCGAGCTGCCCAGTGCCCATATGACTCTTATGCTGGTGCTTTTTGGAAAGCTTGGCTGCTGTCAAAACCAGGCTTGTCAAGATCACGTCTTTGAGCTTTAGATTCTTGACCTGGCCACAGATCTCTTTGAACTCAGAATCCTGGAGAATGCCAGGTCTTGCACTTTTGGAACGAGGTTTAGCACTCGACAGGTAATAGGTATTGGTGCGAAAGTGTTAGACAGACGCACGGCTAAAGCACAGGGAATAGCCGGGAACTCGGGAATCCAAGGCAAAGACTGAAACAAAAAACAAAAAAAGAATTTGCAAAGACGCAATCGGTGTCATCAAAGACGTCAAAGCCAAAACAAGAAATATACTCGATTAGGACATGGTCGTGAAGGGAGACTTTAGGCGAAGGAAAGGCCCAAATTCACAGAGAACACACGCGTAGAGTGGACTGGCCTAGTAGCGATTACCGGCAAAGGCATTATAGTGTTATAGTTATAGCCAAGTGCGAGCAGAGCTCGTAAGAAAGGGGGACCCTTAGACGGCTACACTATCCTATAGAGCCTGGGACCTGGACTATAACTATAGCTAGTTATAGCACAAACGCTTGATGTAAGGCATCATATATCAATTTGAGATACCGGCATTTCGCCGTACACCGGTCCATAAGAATACACCATATGGTGTGCTCAAGCTCAGCATTACCGTGGGCACTGGTTATTTCTAGTTTCGGCTCTGACTTCAGGTCCTGCTCTATGCGGCAGCTCCGAAGGAAGAGCCGAAGTAGGACCAAAAGCTAGAGGTAAACTTCATTTGCCAAGCAAGCTTGGGCGGTAGTTTTTCTACAATTGCAATGCAATAGCTCATTATACTAGATATAGTAGTATGGAAGAGTAAGTCCGGATTTGTAGCCAGTACTGAAGATTTCATACAAATCTTCAACTCTCAACTCTATAGTAAACATGGTTCAAACGTTTGAACTCATTTGATTCATGTATAAGTACTCAGTGTCATGCCTGCTTTGCTCTTTTTCTTTGCAATTTCTTTCTCTCTATCTCTCTTCACATTCATTGCAATTAATTTGATACAGTCATTGATACAGTCAATATCATAGAATGACCAAACCTCAAGGCATCTGGAGGTTCATTCCTCACCTTAGAGAAATCGATGAGCAAGAAATTGAACAGAGACTTGGCTTGAAACCATCTAATTCTCCATCGATTAGTTCTACAGAGCCAAATACTGAGGCCATCACCGCCTCTGAGATTAAAGCTGTTGACACCGTTGGCAGCACAAACTCCGCAAATAAAGAATCAGACGAAATTCAATACGAGATTCGTGATGAAGCAAATAGGCCCTGGTGGAAGTTCTTCGACGAATACGAGTACAGACTCAATGAAGATATCCGCAAGGACCAGAAATGGTATCATTGGTTTGACATAAATGATACACCTGCAGAGCGCCGGCTCATCATAAAACTGGACATCCTGCTATGTGCCTTCTCCTTTGTAATGTACTGGGTAAAATACCTTGACCAGACTAACCTTAACAATGCATACGTCTCAGGCATGAAAGAGAGTCTCGGCATGAAAGGAAATGATCTGGTCAATACACAGTCCATTTACACTGTCGGCGCCGTTGTTTTTCAAATCCCGTTCATGTACTTGATCCACAAGTACCCCACTAACTATATCCTTCCTCTCATGGATATCGGATGGGGCCTTTTTACGCTGGCCATTTACAAATCCAAGAGTACAGGTCAATTGCAAGCGTTTCGATTCCTTGTGGGCGTTTTTGAAAGCTCATTTTATCCTACAATTAATTACTTGATTGGGTGTTGGTACAAACCGCAAGAGTTTGCGAGAAGAGGTGGAGTCTTTTATTGGGGTCAGATGCTAGGAGTCTTAACTGCAGGCTTATTGCAAGGCGCGGCATTTCAGAATCTGCATCTTGTCAATGGCCTCGAGGGCTGGCGATGGATGTTCATCATTGACGCAATCATCACAGTGCCAGTGGGCTTGATTGGTGTTTGGTCTTTGCCAGGCGTTCCCGGAAAGTGTTACTCGCTGTTTCTCACCGACGACGAAATCTACTTGGCCCGCAAACGGCTTAGAGATCTCAACATAAGTATTGAAGACGACAGCTCTAGCTTTTTTACCTGGGCCCTTTGGAAAGATCTGCTTTCGGATTGGAAAATCTACCTCTTCACGTTCATTAATGTGCTTGGTTGGAACAATAGCAACGCGTCATCCGGATCATACATCCTATGGCTCAAATCCCTTAAGCGCTTTTCTGTGGTCAAAGTTAACCAAATGTCTACAATCACGCCTGCTCTTGGTATCCTGTGGATTAGTTTGACATGTGGAGGAGCCGATCTTTTCAAATCGCGATTCGGTGCGATTGTGATTTCGCAGCTGCTGAATTTTACTGGAAACGTCATCTTGGCTGTTTGGGACGTTCCCGAAGGTGCAAAATGGTTTGCGTTCATGCTCCAGTACTTTGGATGGGCCATGATTTCTGTCGTCTTTGGCTGGATGGCCGATGCCAGCCGAGGGTCTCCCCAACAGCGCGCTATCACCACCATTTCACTCAACATGTTTGGGCAAGCTTCCACTGCTTTTACTTCAGTGCTAGTGTGGAAAACAGTTGAAGCACCACGCTTTCTCAAGGGTTACAGTTTCGCTGCGACTAGTGCGTTTACAATCATTCTCGTGTGCTTTCCGATTTTGATCTTGTACAAGCGAGATGAGCGCAGAAACGCGGCCGTGAATGGAATCTTGTTGTACAACTCGGCGCTTGGCGACGAAGTCCCTACTCCTCCCGTCCATGCTCCTGCAAACTCGACGGTCAGTACTGAAAAGAGCGCTACTGACGGTGAAGAAAGCGAGGGTTCAAGCGACAAGTATCCGGAGAAGTTTCAAACAGTGGCGTCCCTAAAGTCGCTTTAAACGGTTTTGCGTATGGACCAAATTTTGCTTATTCTAGATGTAGTAGTATATAAATAAATAATTTTAAAACTTTGAAAAGTGATTGAAAACAAAAAAATAAAATGAAGTAAAATAAAATAAAATAGGGCCGTTTTTGAACTATGGATTAAGCTTTTTGACGTTAGCGCTTTTTATGTATAAGCGCCTAGTTGCTTCAAATCCGTAACGTGGAGTCCTGAATGAACACTAAGCGTGTTATCCATTAATTTCGATACATCAGCCGTACATACTTCAAGATTGCAGAAGCCGTTTTCTAGCACACAGGAAAGTGCACTGCCTACGCTATATACAGTATACAGTTAGTCATTTAGTCAAGTACTATCGTCGCTTTCTTTTGAAAGAACATAAGTATTGCTTTCTATTTCAGTTATATTGCGCACACCCCAATTGCGTGTTTGTGAAACGCTAGCGTTCAATTACAAGCTAACACTCAGGTTTGACAAAAACTTCTAATCAGACTCTTCGTCGCTACTCTCCTCTTCCGCATTCTGAATGCTCTCCACTACCTTTTCTACATACTTAAGCACGCCTGCTAGCTGCTCAGTCGCCCGCGTCGCAGGGCCATTCCACCACTGCTCCACTGCTTCCTCATCTACGAGATCCTCGTCATACAACGCATTCACCGCGTACGCCAGGATAAGCTCGCCGTGCGGCCGCTTGGAACACTCGACCTGGATACAATGCAGCAAATCGGCACCGTCCTCCGTTTCAAAAACCTGTCGCTTCAGAAGAGGGACCCATTTTATAAAAAGGTTTTCAGTCGCGGGTTTTACTTGGAGTGTACCTGTGTTGACCATCTTGTAAATAAACCCGACAAACGCGGCCATGGTGGCGGCTCGCACTTCATGGTATGTAACATTCAAGGTCATGCGCAGCGTGTTGAGTTCAAGCGCAGCAATATCGGGATCGTGGTTCTCTGTGATTGACCGCGTCACCGACTCAACAGCTTCAGCCTTGAAACTCTCCTCATCTCCGTCTTCAGAGACTACTGTCGCACCACTCGCAGAGCTATAACGTCGATGAGTCTTTTTGACTCCTGCTGTTGCCGTTGAGTGAATCGATGTATCGGAAATATTGAAAGACTCCATGCTATACACCATGCTCTTCATGGACTTGTTATGATCCTCATCGTCCTCGGATTCGTAGTACTCGCTATCGTCAGAATCATGGTATAAGAAACCTTTACCATCTTGCCCGATAACTCGTACATCTGCCGTGAGGGCCGGCCCCCCAATAGGGTCTTCCTCGGCCGATTCAGAATCGCTATCGTTATCAGAATATTCTCGGAAACGCTCTCGGGTAGTCAGCTTGATGTCACTTCCTACCAGTTTTCCAGTTCCGACAACCACGTTGAAAGAGACAATAGCACCTGCACTAAGAGTGGCTCCCTGCTTAATTTGTGCACCGTTGGCAACAACGGCCTTGTAGATTTTCACGTTATCTTCAATCACAGCATTATCCCAAATGTAAGACTCTTCGATGGTAACGTTGCGACCAATCTTACAGTTGCGGCCAATAGTCGATTTGCTAATAGTGCTTCCGTCGCCGATGAACGTTTTACTTCCCACTACTGTGCCGGGCCCAATAATACACGACTGCGCAAGCACAACGCTGGCCTCTTTGTACCTGTGTCCATGCTGGTACGAATACGTTTGGCCTTCTAGTATATTGCGCTCAGGAGTCACCGGGTAAGAATATCGCGAGATAATGTCTTTGCTGACAGCGTCGTAGGTTTGGAAGCTCTCCACTCGGGCGGCATAGTGGTCATCAAGAATGTGTGTGTAGATGGTTTTGCCCAAAATGTCTGATGTCAAGATGCCGCGTACAAAGTCAGTTCGGATGGAGTTGTAATCAAAGTTTTCTGTGAATAGTGCTGGAATGTCCGGCGCGCAAATGTCAATGTGACAGTCAATCAGGTCGTTGCGAAAAGCGACGGTTTCCAGACTGTCTAGCAACCCTTCAAAGTCAACGTTGACTGATCCATTTCTGTTAATGCGCGGTGCAGCTTCGTATCGGACACAACGGCCAGTAGGGGCGTCCAGAACAAACAGGCCTGCACCGGACTTGGCCCGAGTTCTATGCGACACACTTGCTTCTCGCAAAACCATGGTCATGATGGCATTCTTGTCCTTGTTTTTCTTTCGGTCCTTGTGGGCCTCCAAGATGGGCTTGAAGTTGACGTTGGACACAATGTCTCCGGAAATAAGTAAAAAGTCATGCTTTCCTATAATGCCCAGGGAATCAATATCTCGCAGGGCGTCTCCAATAGACTGGCTTTCTAAAGACTTGAGCACATGAATACGAAAAGGCGAGGAAGCCTGAGACCATTTTGAGGCACTTCCAAGTTAGCGCGCATCCTAAGTCTAATCCATGCTACTTACAGGATATAGGTTTCGACTTCTTCAGCGTGAGCAGAGCAGACAACATAGACATCGCTGACGCCAGCTGTAGACAAGAACTCCAAGGTGTACTCAATCAGTGGTGTATTAGCCAAGGGGATGAGGCACTATAAAGTTAGAAGCGCTCATATGATTTGGCAAGCTATTCACTTACTCTAGGCACCTCGAGAGTCAACGGCATGAATCGGTTCTCGTAGGAGTCGGTCATGACGACCGCCAGTAAAGGCTACATAGAAGTGTTAGCATTGAGCTTTCCTAAGAGAAAACCTATAGCTTACCTCCTCCTGAACGATTTCCTCTCCAACTTTTTTACTGCCTTGCTTTTTAGGGGCCATTGCAGCGATTGTTGTTGATTATGACTGTGGAATCAAGCCTGGCAAGCTGGTTAGTGATCAATTTTTTCATGTTGGAGGGTAACCCCTAACCCTAAACAAGGAAAGCCGAGAATATCTGGAGCAGTCTTCCAACAGGTAGCTCATAGAGGTATCTGCATGGCAGCTTTGTTTTTAAACCAAAGAAACCTGAATAGTCGTAGTATTTTGCAGAGAGGAGAAAAGGGGTCTTTTGCGACTGTTGGCTCCTGCCATTTTGAATATTCTCTGTTCATTTGCTGGCGACTTCAAAGCACTACAGTAGTCGAACACTGAGATGAAAATTACTAATGTTTCAATAAATTTCGATTGTTGTACTATATCATTTGGCCTAGAGTATCATAGACTATACTGGAATACAAGCAATTGCAGGATGAATCTGCATATCTCCTTTAATATCCCTTCTCTTCAGAGTCGAAAATATATCTGGAATCTAAAATGAACGCCGAGCAAGTCAAAGCCATGAGAAACTGGCGTACGGCTGAGCCATATTGTCATAATAGACGCTGATACGAAATCTTCTCAGTTTGTTTTCAACAACGACATCCTCGTTCTTTCTACAGCTTTTGCAGCTTCACAATAGCCGTCAAAGGCAGTGTCCTATTGCCGAACTATAAGACTGAAACCATAAGCATCATCTCGAGTGCCTACACTAGATACACAAAGTGATTCATTCCTTTTTACTCATTTTTAGTATTTTTTATACGGTACATATGAAATTGCAACAGAACATCTCAAGGTTCTCTATGAATCTTTTTCCAACAGACAGACGTTAACCTTGCAAATGACGCTTTAATCGATTCTTTAAGTTTTATTTGCAAGAAGAACGTAAATCTTCAGTTGATCAATATGCATCTATCAATTGAAATCCATAGATTTGTACAACTTCGTGAAAAGATTAATTTCCCTCCTGACCAAAATCATTCGTAAAATCAACCTGCTTTTGAATGTCATCCTGGTTTACCGTAGGCCTCGTCGTCTTGATTGCCTTGATAAAATCCTTGACTGTCAAAGGCGGCTCCTCTAACTCATCCGTCCCCAGCGTCATCCAGTTCATTTCTTGCGCACCCTCGTCACCCGGTGAGCACGGCGTGAATTTCGTCGTTACACTTGTACCATCCTCTGAGGGAACACTTACAGGTTTAAAGTGCGTTGCCATTTGGATTTTGCGGATCGGCTGCATCAGCGCGTCGCGCACAGACACGGCCACGTCGTGGCCACTGTACCCTTCTGTCATCTCCGCCAGCAACCGATAGTCCTGCATCGTCAGCGTGCACGGCGTGTCACCGACGTTTAGCTGAAACATGCGTGTACGTGCTTCAACCTCCGGTAACGATATGTAAATGCGCCGCTCGAATCGGCGCCGTATAGCTGCGTCCAGTTGCCAGGGAATGTTTGTGGCCCCCAAAACTAGAACCCCGGACGCATCGTTACCCACACCGTTCATTTGCACGAGCAATTCGGTCTTGATACGGCGGGACGCTTCGGATTCTCCCTCGCCACGTGGGCCACACAGCGCGTCGACCTCGTCAATGAAAATAATCGACGGCTTGTTTTCGCGAGCCATATTGAAAAGCTGCTTTACAAGGCGTTCACTTTCGCCCATCCACTTGGACACAAGGTCGGATGACGAGACGGAAAAAAACGTCGAGTTGGCCTCGGTTGCAACTGCTTTGGCGAGAAATGACTTACCAGTTCCAGGTGGACCATAGAGCAAAATTCCTGATATTGGTTTGCGGTTACCTGTAAAAAGATGGGGGAACTTTACTGGTAAAATGACAGCCTCCTTCAATGCTTCTTTTGCGCCGTCAAGGCCTGCAATATCTTCCCAACGAACGTTGGGTTTCTCGGAGAGAATAGCTCCAGATAGTGCGCTTCTTAGCTTCTTGGTGTCTGAGTCATCGTCATCTCCTACCTTCTTGGATTTGGTCGACCCATTGGCGCTCGCTTCAGATGTATCAGAGGGCTTTTCGTTTTTGTCTAAGTGATCCTTTAACTGCTCAGCCCTGGTCATGTATTCCTTGGCTTTGTCGCGAATAAGCTGCTGGCTTCGCTGCGTCTTTTCGTCTAGCTCAATGTTAGCACTAGCCTAGTAAATCAGCTGCTTGGATAACTTACACTTGATTGCCGTCATGAAATATTCAAGCCCATTGTAGTACAGCTTGTATGCTTCTTCATATCGGCCAGCCGTATCGGCCTCAATGGCCTTCTGAACAATATCTATAGCCTTTTGTAGAAAGTCTGTCGTCGCCATGAATGCTAGTGTATAATATAGATCTTCTAAATGTATATGCACCTATGAAAGGCTTGATGTCTTTGGCCTAGGTTGTTTAGTGGCTGATATCACCAATATGTAATCCTTTGGAGTTGGAAATTTGGTCGTGAGAAGAGTTCGCTTCCATTGGAAATTGTATGCCAAAAACCTGTGGCAACTATACACCCTAGCCCTGAACAATAGAAACATCCACCACGGGAACGCCGCTTGTGAAAACGACAGATCGTCAAGCTTTCAAAGGTCTGAAGAAGTCTGCCATCGATAACAGAGTACGAATTAGAGCAATGCCACCAAAGTCAACCAGAAATGGAGCAGCAGCTCTGATAAAGTCTAAAGAGCGTGAACTACAGATCTCCCCTCTTTATAATGCCAACATTATTGAAAATCAACAAGTAAGTACCGTGGAGTCTTTTCAATCATTTTTTTTAACATTGAATAACTTCACCGGCACGAGATAGAAGAGATACTAACAAACCTCTGACAAGTCCATTGAATTCATTCGCAACGTGACATCGCTTGTTTTCGGGATTCTCGCAGGCATACTCCGCCTAGAATCTCAATACGGATTCATCTTCTACTTCGTCTCGTCGACGTTTGTCTCGGCCCTCATTCACATTATCTTGACAGGCAGCAACCCAAAAGAGTACTTTATTAATCCCACGTCAAGCGTTTGGCTGGCAGAGATATTTGGGGGGCTTTCAAGTTTTGTGCTGACCTGGACACTGTTCTATAATCTTTCTGATGCGTGATCTTAGATATCTTTAATGTTTTGTAACGTCTTTCATATCTTGGGTATCATTTAGCTTGTGTATTTGTACAGTAGGTGTTCCATTCTATTATAAATTATTGCATCCATTTCACTTCACCCTCTCTATGTTTTGTACTAAACACATCAAGCTGTTAAAACTTTATCCCGTAGTTTTCATACCTCAAACATGAATAGCTTCTAACGCTTCTACTCTCCTCCAACGCCACAGTTTCCCATAAAGCCTTCGAAGCCCCGGCTAGATCTCCATCCCGTTCCTTTATAAGGGAAGCCAGCCACCAGGCCTCTGAACAATTGAACCCTCGTCCGCTTTGGAGCAGGATCTCAAGCAGTCCGCGAACGCGATCAATGGCCATGAGCTGGTCCTGCTCGGACGTGAATAGCGGATCGCGGGGTTTGTGGCGGGCAGGTGCCGTTGGCCGCGGTAAAGCTTCGACTTTTTTGTCTACAATCTCTCCCACGTTATTATGACCTTCATGGACATTGGGATTCATAGTATAGTTTGATTTGAAACCATTTGTCTCGTGTTGATTATTGATGTCCCCATTGCCCTTCTGCTCTATTAAGAGAGGGGCTGGTGTGTCGTGACCATGGTCAATGACTGGATGCTCTGTTGAAGTAGACGGTACTCTGTCACTGTGGTCAATGATGAGGTGCGCAAGAGCAACTGTAGCACGTACGTGGCCATGATCGTTCTCCAAGGCAGTCTCAAACTCAATCAGCGCCAAAGCTGGCCGGTATTTGACTATCAGTAGACCCAATTCAACATGCGTATCGGCCGTTGGTCCGCTGATCTTCTCTGCCTCAATCAAGGCTTCTTCTGCCTCTTCCAAAAGCTCCGCTCTACGGTATAATCCGGCAGTCCACAGCCATATTCTGGTTAAGTCGTCCCTAGAAGCTTCAGATGTAAATTGAGGAGACGTGGGAATTGCTGCTTTATTGATGTTTTGTGGGTACACCCTTCCAACAGAACCTGGAGCACCTTCGCTTATCGAATCTGGGCCTCTGAAGCAGTATAACCGCGAAAGACTAAACGTCCTGTGTGACGACCGCTTCGGTTTGAGTTTTTCGCTAAAGGCAGTTCGTGATTTTGCTGACGTTGATGTTGAATTTTGTTTTTGAATCACAAGAGCAGGCGTTTCTAAATGTACTGGATATATTTCACCGTACAATATAAACAGCTCTGGAATAGATTCAAGAGCTTTATCAATGCCATGTGAGCATTCTTCAATAGCCACTTGAGTCATTTTTAACTGTAAATACTGACTTTTATCTATTGCAGAGGAAGTCATAGCTTTCTGCCGAATCATTTGAATAGCATTGTTGATGGCTTGCAAGGCCTTATCATGCTCCTCCATTGCAGACAATAACAATCCGAGTAAGTGCCAAGAGAGTATATGATCATTATTTGCAATGATACCTTCCTGGACAACGTTCATAGACCGCGCAATGTGGCTATTCTCCGCCAATAGCAGAGCAAAATCAAAATATATTTGAGCATCGCCAGGCTGGCAGCTAATTGCTTTTTCAAATGCCAGCACGGATTCCTCAAAAGCCTTGACTCGGACTTCTGGTGTAGAGGATTGTGCGGCGTACAGTGAGTAGGCTCTCCCGACTGAAGCCCAAACGAGCGCAAACCCAGTGCTCAATTCAGTTCCTACATTGAACTCGCTTGTTGCCCCTTTAGGAACCAAGGTTTCGCTGAGCCATTCGCACAGCTTGTCAGCCGTTGCCTTTGCAAGCCGTCCGTCTTTTCGGATATACACCATCAGATCGATTGCTTTAGCAAACACTCGAACGACAGATTGATCGTCATCACCAGAACCCAACTCAGCATCTTGCGTGGCCGGTTGCGCGTTGGATTGACGAATTCGAGACTTTTCTTGGTATGCCACATATGTGTCAAACGCGCTCAGAGCTTCGTCGTAGAGACCTAGCGAGGCCAATACAAACAACGTATTTCGCATCACTAGACATGAATGAAAAGTCTTGACCGCGGCTTGACGTAGCGTTCGAAGCAGAAACGTTGTCTCTTTAACGTCCTGGGGTTCTACCACTCGGTCAAAATGGGCGTGTACGTAATGTACTGACTTTCTCCAATTCTGGCACAGCGCATCGACAAATTGCTCTACTGGAGCGTTTGAATTAGTGGCTCGATCGGGCTTCGTAGATTGAAATAGAACGTCCTGAAATCGCTTGGTGACTTCGTGAAGCTCTTTTCGTGTGGCTGCATCTTCGGGATGATGCTGAAGAATGGCAGAAAGATAGAGAAAGTGAATGTTGAGCAAGCTTACTCGACGCTGAACCTGCACGGGATCTTTGGCAGCCGTAATAGATGAGTCTATGAATGCCGATATCTTTTGGTATCCATGAAGAGCTGCAAGAGTGACGTTCCTATCGGCAGATGAAGATGACGTTGAGAGCATAACAAATCTGTAGTATAGCTCTTCAGCCCAAATAAGGGCTTCTTTTGAGTCCGCGATGGAATCGTTTACCAGACGAGCCGCTGATATGTATACATCCAAAGCTTCAGAAAATCTGCTGAGGGCCTCATACGCGGTGCCTGCAATTGCACACTGTTTTATCGCAATAACGTTCGTATACTTGTACTTAAATGAGTCTGATGGTAACCGGTCAAAGCTGTACTCTGCGACCAATTCAATGACCTGTGAGAAGCGTTGCTGCAAGAGCAGAAGATGTGCATACACTGTAGAGTCGATAAACGCTTGCTCGCGATCCTGTTGCGCAAAGGAGCTAGACACTATTCCTTGTTCTTGAATCTGCTGTGATAAAGCTTCTATCTGGGATTGAATCGAGCTGCCGTGGGGCGTCAGGTAGTCTAATCCATCCTTTTTGAGGAGGACTTGAAGTTGGCTCTCGGCTCTAGCGCAGTATGCAAACAGCTGCTGCGATGATAAGCTTCCAGCGGGACAGTGCTTGAGTATTTTGCGAACAAGCTCAGGCACGTCTGTCCAGTTAGAAGAAGTGCGAGCTGTGTCGAGGGCTGTCAAGTAAGCCTCATATTTAGTTCGCTTTGATTGTTAGATGAGGGGCTTTTGCTGTGATTTGTGGTACCTACTGAAGTCATTATACGGGCAGAACAACTACTATTCCTGTAGTCTACTGGCAGTCCACTGTTCGTCTAATGAATAACCACTGTGGTGGAAAGTTCATTCAAGTAATACTTGAAGCGCCCCGGAACAATCTTTCAAGGAAAGCTAAAATGCACTTTCAGTCGCCTCCATCACGTGGCACCCACAAATGACCAAAAACGCGTAATGATATTCTTATTTCAGCCGTACAAGCCCTCAGCTAAAAATTAATACCATGGATATATAATTTTACAATAGACTAAATAGAATTGAAACGGAATATATAAATGCGTGACTGCAAGCTTACATTGAGCTGTGGTATAGCTACTTTTCGGACTTAATAAACTTACGGCTTCTTGCAAATAAGCCCTTCGCAGCACTGGACGACTTTTCACCTACTCTAGAGATTGAAGCAACTTTTGGCATGGTCATGTTCATGCTCATTTTGAGTGCAGAAGGTTTTAACGAGGCAGTGAGTGTTGATGATTTTGTTCGGGCAAGTGAGATCTTGCTTTTGCTCCTACCTTTGGAGCTGAATGTAGTGTTTATAGATGCACCGCTCAAGATTCTACCGCTATTATGACCATGATAGCTGCTACCATCATTAAAAAAACTGCTCGGAGCACATTGCTGTAGCCAATTTTGAATTCCACAGTCGTAGCTGGCTTCCCGTTGCCTGGCTTCGTCAAACACAAGCTTACGAGATTCCGAATTGCCTTTATTCAGGATTTGTAGAAAGTCGAATACAGGTGGGTGATTCATTTTGGAAGCTACCATGCTAAAAGCTGTATTCTTTGAATTCTCGATGAGTTTCATATTCGCTTCTTTTGACGCAAACTCAGCAACAGAAACCGCGACCTCCATTGAAGAAGAACTATCTGAAGACAGCTCCGTTTCCTCGTGGGTAAGATGTGGCTCATATTCCAAAGGACCATCTAATACTCCTACAATTGACCGACGCTGTTCTCGTGAACGTGCAGAGGACAGAGGCCGAGTTGGTTGAAAGCTGCTATCAGCATGGCTAAGCGGGCGAGACAGAAAGCTTGAAGTGTCTCGATAAAGGGCAGCAACCTCTGGGTCCTTGTATTGCGGGCTAGAAGGCAAAAATGTATCAGAAGAGGGGTTGGTGTGTAAGGCCGTTGACGCTCGTTCAGGCGATTCGTGCCGACTGCCATTGAAGGAATCCATGATTTCTTTTTCGAGTGCGTTTTGCTGTGTTGTTGGAGTTATTGGTTCGTCGTCGGTATTGTCATTGTGGCCTTGTACATATGAAAGCGGCCTACTATGGTCATGGCCTTGACCATTTTGGAGAGTGCCGTTATGAGAAGAACCATCGTGGTCTTCTGGAAAAGGTTCGGCAATGTCGTCAAGCGCCCTCCATCGTTGCCTCGGGTATGAAGAATGATCGCTTGACTTGCGCTGTTCTTGGATACCATTTTCGTTCGAACTAGGCCTCTCGCTTACTGCGCTTTCAATTGAGTACCGAATGCTTCTTTGATCATAGGATTCTCTATTTGATGCAGCAAAACTTTGTGGAGACCGTCTTCCTGTAGAAAGTGAGGCTGTTGAGTCAGTATCAGCGTAAGAGCCTACAGAGCTGGCTAGTGAGAGCCGCCCACGGCCTGTAAATTGTGACTGAGGGAGTGGTAATGGTGAGCTGAACTCTGGATAGTATTCGAGCTCCGTTGTAACAATTCTCCCCCCACTTGAGTCATTGACATGATCTACAGTTAAGTTTTCAGAGAATTGTGCGGGCTCTTCCGAATTAGCGTACTGACCGTAGCAAGCAGGATATGCGTCTTCTATGAGTTCAGAGTTACGCGTAGTCAGAGGCTTAATATCAGAGCCATAAAGTTCTGCAGAAGGTACTGGCGTAGATCGAAGAGAGAGAGCAGCAAATGTTTCCACGTCGCTATCCGAGCCACTTTCTTTCACATGATTGGAGGTGGCGTGAGCTCGAAAAGCATGATCTCCCGATCCAAGCTCAGAATAGGTCGCGTCTACCAGTACAGCAGGAACAGGAACAGTAGGAATAGCAGACTGTAAAAGCAGCGGTTCTGGGCCATCTAAATCATGTTCACTAGTCCTAGTTAAAAAATTAGAACAGAATGCATGGTCCTGATAGGCACACTCACCAGTCGTCGTCTTCATCGTCACTGTCGTAAGAGGGTCGCTTGAGCCATCGCTCGGACTGCTTGCGCATTATGGCACTCCTGTCAGCGTGTCTAGAGAGTTAGCAAGAGTCTGTATCAGAGTCTAGACCATAGAGTAGCATACCGGTTTGCAGACGACAT
Source organism: Geotrichum aggregatum (assembly GCA_030564925.1). Taxonomy (NCBI): domain Eukaryota; kingdom Fungi; phylum Ascomycota; class Dipodascomycetes; order Dipodascales; family Dipodascaceae; genus Geotrichum; species Geotrichum aggregatum. The sequence continues at coordinate 244,762 of JAJMAH010000007.1, forward strand.
TTTGAGTAATGCGAAGATGAGGATACGAAACTGAAACAATTGCAGCAGCTAGCAGTGAATTTGCAAATAGTAGAGATGTGAGACAGAGTTGAAAGAATGGGCCCGCTGGCCTTAATCCTCGTTTAAATTTATTTCTAGAAAGTCTTTTAGAAGCTTCAGAGAATTTATTACTGGTAGTTTAAGCGAGATATAATTCTTCTTTTATTACTTGCTCATGATACAGCCTTACAAGGGTCTACTCAGCACCTGACACCGTCTTGGCCATTCGGCTCTTGTCGTGTGCCCGAACTTCTCTATCCATAAGCTCCCGTATAGAATGACATCCCGATAACGACACGGCCAGCGCAGATTCAAGGCGGTCCAAGGGTATTTTATTTTCCATCTTTACTAGTTAGCAGTGCATAGAGAGGTAGAATAACAGACAAGCGAACAACACATACCAGCAGCAGAGACACTTTGTCGCTCTTGCCTACCACACCAGCCGTAACAAAAGAGACCTCTTGCTCTTCTGACTGACACGGATCCAGCAACGGATCAGTGCCAAACATTGCCGTCGAGCAGCACGACACGTAGTCATACATGGAAATACCCGCATCCACAAGCGCCAAAGTTGCAGCATTTATACAAGCAGGGAACAGTCCACCATCCTGGGCTACTATATATAGCGAAATGTCAATAACAGTTCGCGGGTACAGGTGCACTAGCAACGCTTCATTGAACAGCCGCTGAATTGCAATCGTCATTTCTTGCGTCCTGCGGTCGTTCTTAGACCGCTTTTGCCGGTCGGTTGTGCTGAACGGGGGAATGGTAATTTCGACATTGAGGTGTGCGCCCTCAGTGCTCGTTTGGCTTCGTCCATCTGGCTCGTGAGGGCCTGAAACTGTGCAGACTACCTTGGTGAGGCCTAGCTCCACGTAAGAGGATCCGTCAGCAGAAGTGGCGTGCGTGTTGATTTTGCAAGAGAATTTTCTTAATTCGTTCCATCGTCGACCGTCTTATGAGATGTTAGCTTGTGGGTGTTGACTACGTTGATCTGTGTGGACAGTCTTTGCTCATACCTATTCGAAGACCTTCGGGAGAATATGTTTCAAATCTTGACTAGGTTAACTGTTAACCGTTGCGTCCGTACTTTAAAAACCCACAAGATACGTACCATTGCTTGCTATATAGTCAATGGAGTTGCTGCGTCGTGTGCTGTATCTTAGACTGGGCTTGTTCATGACCTGCCCAGCTGAAAACTTTTGTGACATCAAAGGTTAGGGTTTTAAGTAGAGAATTTGTGTGGGACAGAATTCAAATAGCGGAAGATTTCCTCCAAAAGCTCAGCAGCAATTACAATATTACAACCATGGCCGACGCTATCAAAGTGAGTTGAGAGTCTACTGCCGTACGCTAAACTAACAGGAACATCAACAGCCACTATCAGTATTCTACTGCGGCATCTGCTCTTTTCCCCCCGAGTACTGCGAGTTTGGAGGCAACTCCAAGAGGTGCAGGGAATGGCTGGAGAAGAACAACAAGAAGCTGTACAACGATTTGTACTCCGTTGACCGCCTAGAGGCCGCTACTTCCGGTCTATCTATTGAAAAGCAAGAGGAGATTGACCGCAAGATACAAAAGCAGCAGGCTAAGGAAGAAGCCAAGGCAGAACGTGAGCTCCAGAAGAAGCTATCGTCCAAGGTTACCATCAAGCGCATTGAGCGATCCAAGAGAAAGCATGTTATTGCCATCCACGGTCTGGAAGTATTTGGAATTGACCTAAAGAAGCTCAGCAAAACGTTTGCTTCACGATTTGCAACGGGTGCTAGTGTCACAAAGTCAGTAGAAGGCAAAGACGAGATCATTATTCAAGGAGACGTTGGCGACGAGGTAGAGGAGTACGTGACAGAGCTGCTGGAGGAGAAGGGACTCAATGAGATCAAGGTAGAGCAGATTGAGGACAAGCCAAAGAAGAAGAAACAGCCACAGGTAGCAGCCCAGCCTACCTAAGTGTTAGAAAAGTAGAACCTGCCATTTTTATTGCCATCACCATCATCATATAGGTATCAACCTTGCTTCCACGTAATCATTGTACGGCTGAATTCAATAACAACGCTTTTATAAGTCTTTCACGTAGCTTTCAGCTGAGAACTGCTACAGCCAGCTATAAACTGCCCTGCAGCATAGAGTACTGCTGTCATGTCTGCGAAAGGCCTAGTGATTCTGCTGCAAAGACTTCGAGCACATGAGCTTAAAACTATAACCCAAATATTAAGGCTAAAGGCATATTGAAGTACTTTTTATCCACAGAATATCAGAGTTACCCGCCCTACACCACCATAGGCAAAGATGCTTTATTTATTGTTTCTTTCGCTTCGTTTCTCGCTTTTGCTCTTTTTTCTGCTTCTTTTCGTTAATCACTTTCGCTACTGCTTCTCGCCTTCTACTCTGTCCTTTGCGCCTTTTTTCTCATCTTTTAATACACTTTAGTCTGCTATTTGAATTGTTTTGTGACTTCCAATTTTCACAAGCAAGAGCCTAGCTGGAACGTGTTTCGCCGTCATTCTCGATCAAACGTGTGCTCTTCCAAGCGAGCCTGCTTTAATTCCCTCCCTCTCCTAACGGTCTCATTCTCAGATGAGCTGCTGCGATGACTCCTCATCCAACTGCAATTTCTGAACCCGACTCAAGTATCCCTAACACCTTGCTGGAAAAAGACTCGCATCTCACAAATGGTTCTAACCATGCTCCGAACCCAACATCCTCTGCAGCAGAACTGGCAGAATCCCCTAGTGCAACAGAAGTTGGTGCTGCACCGATAGATAGCCCGGCAGATACCACACCGTTGTCAAACAAAAACTCCTCAGAAAGCGATACCCAAAACGTGCCATTACCTTCAAACCTGTTAACAGGCAATAACCTAAAGAGTTTCCAGAACTCTCCAAGTGCCCCGTTGGACTCGACCGATTCTACGATCTCAGCACTGTCCGTTCCACGCAAATCACCATCTTCCTCTTCCCTGTCATCGCTATCGGAATCTTCACCGGAACCAGGCCACGGACTGCTAACTTCCCTGAGCAACGGAAAACACACCCATTTAACTCTAAACAGTAGGACTCTCTCCGATGACGCATGCGACTCCGAAGCTGAAACTGAGAGACTTGATGCGGGGGACTTACGAGCAATGGATGAACTGGAGACAGCTCGGCGGCATGAATTGGGCATTCCTCTCCATGTGATTGAGGAAGGTGTAGTCTCAAAACCTTCCCGGTCACACTCTGAGGACCCATTTGTTCGCAAGCAATCACCGAGAAAGAGACGCTTCTCGCTAAATACAGAGCCGTCAAAGCGGCTCAAGATAGAGGTAAGCGCGCATAATGAAGCAGAGCCAGAAACCAAGGAGAATGTCAAACCGACTGATGATGGAAAGGCCGTTTCAAAACAAGCATCACAACAGCATCCCGGCTCAATTAGCAACGGAGCTATAGAAAGCGACGCCAGCAAAGAAGACGTGCCAACCTTGAGCGAGGAAATGATTTTGGCAGCTCAGCAGGCCGAACGAAAGCAGGCGATATCATTTCTTACGGAAATAGAAATCGAGTTTGCCAAGCTTCGGGACCGATTGCACGCGGACAAAATGGCACGACATATTGCCGAAATAGAAATGTGTGCCGAGGGAACGCATCCTGAGCTAGAAAGCGTGCACAACCAAATCCAAGTTCTGAGAGACGAAAAGATTCGGTACGCTGAAAAGCGGCGCAAGTATCAACGAATATGCATTGACAATCATACACGCGCCAATCGGGTTCATGTGCATCAACAGTTCTTGAAAGATCAAGCAGAGGCTCGTGCCAAACTACTACTCAAGACGACTGAAGAATGGTACCGTGTGAACCGGGAACGGCGGATCATGGATACAGTTGTACCTGACTACTGCTATAAAGCACCACAAGACCGACAGCTGCAGCTGGCTTACAGGCAAGCGCAGAACTACGAGGTGCAGACCCTGGCAAATATCAGTCATCATGTGGGGTTCCCTGCCGCTCCGGACATGAAAGCGGGTACCGAGGAAGAGGTCGAGGAGGATTTTCAAAAGCTGGGTCTGGCAGGAGCAACAAACGTTAACGTAAACTTGAACCGGTCGACGTTGTCGTCGCTAAGCAACTATGCACAAAATTATCACCATCATCAACAACAAAAACAGCAACATCATAATAACTACCATCATCACCATCACCTTCACCAGCGCAACTACTAACGAGATATAACATGTATAATGGACACTGTTCTCTTCATGATGAAACGTATATGCTAATAATTGAAAAAAGTCTATCATTATCATTACTTTTTACTTTCCCTGGCCAGTCCTTTGACTACAAACGGGTCCACTTCCTCAGCACATGGTCATGCCCAATGACGCTTGCTATCTCCAAAAGATTAGCGTCCACCTTTGCCATTCTCAAATCATCTCTAATCGCGCTAGTTCCCTTTCCTCCTGCTCCACTGCTCGCCAGTCCTCCTCCTGAACCAGAGCCGCCGCCACTAACCGAGCTCACGCCCGTTCCCAGTCCGCCTGCACCATGTGTGTTTCCCGTGCACCCGCCGCTGGCGTCCACATAGAGTACGAGGTCCATTGATTCTAGGCGCTCCCATGCTGACCTTGCGACGTCGCGGCTCCAGATGCGGTAGCCACCGCCAGGGCCTGCGTCGATACTAGACATGACGGCCATGCGCTCCTTGTTGAGGAGGGATGCAATTTCGACGTATTCGTCGTACACAACGTTGAAGTTAAAGGTCTCGCTTTCGAACTTGATTTCAACACGCGCTGCGCAGATGAGTAGGGAAAGCTCGAGCTCAGAAAGACCAAGAATGAAGTGTTGGGTGTCGGAAATTTCTTGTTCAGACTGATATTTTGAGATATCGCCGTCTGAAATAGAAAGCTCCCGCCCGGCTTTATGGATTGCAAACAAGATCTTGTCATAGAATTCCCGTACATCTTTAGTGGTGTAGAATGTTGCTTCTAGTAGCTGATAAAAAGAGCTGTCTTTTTGGTCATATAATGCATCCAGTTTAGCGTTCCAAGCATCTGCAGCAGTATCAAGGCCAGTTTTACAATACGCTCCTTTTGATTCGCTTTCTTCAATTTCCACAAGGTCGCTCGTACTCACACGCAATGTGCCTTTGCAGATAGCCCAAAATTCTGCCAAAGATTTTGGCCGGCTGACTGCAAACACGCGCTGACTGAACCTGCTTCTGACCCGCTTTTCAAATAACTCGCGCGTATTCATTCGGGCTGTGACACCAATGACTGCTAACGGAGTCGTGCTTGACTGTGCCAGGTCAAAAAGATTGTATAGCAGAGTTTGACGCGCCACCTGTGTGAACCTGTCAAACTCTTCCAAGACAATGACTACTGCCACCGGCGCTGGCGCAAACGTAGGCTCACCGTTCTCGTCGATATCCATCTGCTGCTGCTGGGGGTCAAGCAGATCCAGCAGCGCCTGCAAAGTTTCCGACATGCTCTTCTTTTCAAGGCCCTCATGCTCGTCTGGCAGCTTTTTGGACAGCTCTACATCGAACTGGCGTGTGATTTCGCGTAGTGCCATTTTGTCGTCCCCTTGGGAAAAACCGGAAAGCCGGATTGTGATAAACTGATCCTTGTACTTTTTCTTGAGCCGATCCAGCGCCGTATCAACAATCAGTGTCTTGCCGCAGCTTCGGGGTCCCATGAGGAGGCAGGAGTTCCCCTCACCTTCAAGAATTGTATGCTCCAGTAAGCTGTGAATCTCTTGGTATGGCGTTTCCAACCCTACAATAGGCGATCTAGCTCTACCATTGACACGGGCTAGCACCTTCTTCTTGATGGCTTTTGTCCACTTGTTTTCCTCAATATTGCTTCTGCTCTTTTCTTCTTTAACTTCTCTAGTATGAATTGCCTTGGTTTTTAGTGTAGGGGTGTCCCCCAAAGGAGGGAACTCCTCTTTGAGGGCTTCATCGAACTCTTGGGCTGTTTCTGCATGAACATGTATATGGTGAGGTTTCACCTCGTCAACATAGTCCAAGATAGAATGCCGTCGTGCCCGTTTATGCGATACAGCTGGTGACGGAATCTCTTTAAAGTCGGTTTCGTCAAATCCGCGTTTCGAAGGCATATTCGAGTTTGTGGTGTTGTTGATGGAGTGAAAAATGGATACAAATGGGTAAAAAGTGAAAGGTACCGAATTGAATTTTTGAGTTGAGCGCACTACAATGGCAACAGCTCCGTAGCTGACCCGACACGAAAAGTTCCCTATCAGCCAAACAGTCGGTCCCGGATCTCCAACCACTCGTTCGAAGCTCCGTCCGCATTCCGAAATCACAGTCTCATCGCCCCGCTTGTAATGAAGCTATCACGTGAGAGGTCAAATTTTGTCTTTATTTGCGTTTTCTTTCAATATCTTGCTCTTTTTTCTTTCTTTATCTTTCTCTTCCTCACTCTAGCGACCGCATCTCTATAATGCGTGGAATATATAAGCCGTACGCTACTTTCCAATCAAACCTACGTGCCAGTGGGTGCTCATACCAGGTATTTACTCGAGGTTTCCGGTCGCCCGATACCAGGCTTTCCCCAGATTCATCTACTGCGAGCGGCAAATACACTGAAAAAGATGCCAAACTCCATTCCACTGCTGATGCTAAGGTACTTTCTCTGCTCTTTATACCATTAAGTCTGACTAACTCTTTCTGACACTTTGATAGGACCTGATTCTCTCCGTTTTGCGTTCGACTGCTACAAAGCGTGAGGCGAAGCAGTACATATCGAGATATACCCCACTGATTGGCCGCGACAAAAAAGATATTTTGCAGAGACAAGAGTTTGTGCAAAGCCTGCTCAAGGATCCCGTGAGCACCTCCGGTGACGTGTTTGAGCGAGATGCCAATCTGCCCGAGGTTTCGGCCGAACACTCTGATTCGTTCGACGTGCGTCATGTATTACGGATCGCCGTAATAAAAATCAGAGACATTAAATCAATTGATCCGCAAACATTCCTGAGTATAGGGTCTATGGTAGTGCGATTGACCAAGCTAGGTGTGTCACCGATTATTGTGGTGGACGCAGGTAAGGAGCGGAACGACTTTTTAAAGCTCGACAACCAACCGTTTCGACATTATGAGCGCGAAATTACCTGGAAAGCTGCTGCTGTTGCAGGCGCAATTGAGTCGGCCTCAACTGATGGGTCTGTACGTGCTAGACCAATAGAAGGGCTTTTTGATTTGAAACCGTTAGGCCAGAAAGGCACTGAACCAAACGCAGATGGAAGTCTTTCTGGGCGACTCGAATTCTCTATTCCGAACTTGATCCTGATGCCACTGTCAAACGGCATTGTTCCGGTAGTAGTTCCATTAGCCTATGACTCTATTACGAGTGAAGAAAAACTCATTGTGGCAGACGACGCTGTTGTATTTCTTATCAAGGAGCTGACTCGCACAGGAAAGCAGTTCCTTAGTGTCGAAAAAGTAATTTTCATTGACCCGTTAGGCGGTGTTCCCTCAATCGAGCGGAAACAAGGTGCTCATGTGTATGTAAACCTCGTACAGGAACTCAACGACATTACTGCTGAGTTGCACATGGGATTCATTTCTCCAACAAAAAGAGAAATCCACCTCGCAAACTTGCGCACAATGGATCGTGCGCTAGACCTATTGCCTCCCTCGGCAACAGGCCTGATAACTACACCCAAGATTGCTGCGCTATCGTCTAGCCGTAACCCCATCATCTACAACATTCTGACCGACAGACCCATAATATCGCCATCACTCCCTGTAGAGCTGAAAAAGACTCCAATAGTGGAAACAACAATAGTCCGTAAAGGGATGCCAGTGATTCTTTTGAAAAGTAAACATGGCATTGACTTGATGAAAGAGTCTAAAGTTGGTACAATCGATTTGTCCCGTTTGTGGGAACTCATTGAAGACTCATTCGGTCGCAAGCTGGATGTCAATCACTATTTAGCTCGCGTAAATGGCCGAGTAGCCGGTATTATTATTGCAGGCGACTACGAGGGAGCAGCAGTTATAACCTGGGAAGAAGCCAAAAGAAGACACAAAGGTGACGGCGAAGAGGCGGACGCGCGCACTATTATAAGCGAGCTCGACCGCATCAACCAGGCAGTGGAGCATCACATGTACAAAAAGGTAGCGTACCTTGATAAATTCGCAGTACGGCGATCATCGCAAGGAGCTTCGGGGGTTGCTGATATCGTCTTCAAGACAATGGTTATGGAACTGTTTCCGGAAGAGATTTTATGGCGGTCCAGAAAAGTCAATCCTGTCAATAAGTGGTATTTTGAGAGGTCAAAGGGAACGCTGAAGCTGCCAGGATCGGAGTTTTGTGCGTTTTGGAGTGGTTCCGCTACGCGTGAAGCAAATCGGTTGAATGAATATATGGATATATGTAGCAGTATAGAACCTTCATGGAAAAAGTAGTGTAGGCTATGACTTTGATATTGATATCCGAATCAATGCGTTTCATTTTTATGCGCTAAACGTTTGTGAAATGAAGAAAGACACAGCTTGATGGCCGTGCGATTGGTGTTCCTACAACTGATGTTTGTTCAGACATCGACAATGCCCGCACACAATCATCTATAACCCACAGCACTACTAGTACTATTACTACCAACCCCACCCACATCATTTCCAAATGATGGAGCCTCATCTTCTCGAAATCCGAAATCAGTCATGAGTGAGTCAACATCTTTCCAAATCATGTCTGCTTCCCAAGTAGGGAAATCCAGCCCCTCCATGACCGCTCGTAAAGGATCTTGAGCAGGCTGTGTTTGTAGTTGATTCGATGCAACTCCCCAGGTTGTGCTTGAAATTGGGTCAATTTGAGTGCGGTTTTGTTGGAAATTGTCGATATTATTACCGATACCACTTTCAGAAGAAGAAGATGATGATTGTGCAGAAACGCTTGTTCTTCCGCTGGCCTTAACTTTGATTAGTGAGTGACGGCCATGAGCGCTGGTAGAAGGATTCAGAGCATTATTGTCCTTATCTTTACGGTTGTCACTAATGTTGTAGTTTCGGGCATAGTTGTTGTCACTATCTGTTGGCTGGTGTGCCATATGCATACCTGTAGCCGCTGAGCCAGGAGATAGAGATAGACCGTTACTGTCGCCATCACCGTCGTGCACTGAAAATGAGGTGTTTCGCGTGCGGCGGCCTGGGGGACGTTTGTAAGATAAAATAGGCTGCGGGTCATATGGCACAATTGTTTTAAGAGCTTCGACGCGGGCTTCCGAGCCACTTAAATCAGATATCAATAATGACGATGATGTTGATGGATGACAACGAAGATTTGTAGCATGCTTGTTATGATTGAGTGCAGTTGTGGGCGTCTCAGGAGTGCCACTTGCAGGTGTGTTTTCCGTGCTGTAGAAGTCTTTAGTGCCGTCACCATCATCGTCTAGTAAATCTTGGGAATGCTCTACATTGCTGGGAACGCGCTGGTCAAGGATCACTGGCGCAGAACTGCGAATACCTATCTCTTCACGCATGGTCCACAAACAATCAAAGAAAACTGATGCTGACATTCTGGTACGAATCAATATTCGCGACGAACTCGCATTGCGGCGTGCTAGAGCTCCAAATAGCCTCCAAAGCTGATGCATTATTTCGGCCGCCCGATACATCATGTCGTGTTTGAGGATAGAAGCCTTGGATATCAGATTAACGCTCGCCATGTACAGCCTGCGGCCGGCGTTGCCGTCAACAAATTGCACAAACGGTGAATGAAACACTTTGCAAATAATGGATGAGCTTTGCCAGAGAATTTGGGTGTATATTCCAGGCATGTATTTGAGAAACGACCTGTCCCGCCGATATGCGCGTTCACTGTGTTCTAAAAGAGCAAGCGCGCTGTTGTAGGCTTGAACCATGCCTTTCTGAAGTCGAAGTTCTGGGTATCCGCTATTGCCGTTATCTAGATAGTAATAAGTTAAGAGGTGAACTCGAGCACCAAGCAACACAAACTTTCGGCAGTCGTCCAAGTCGCCTAAGCGCATTTCTAGCTCGTCGAGCTTTTGTGAAAGGATCTGTATTAGCAGAAGTCTTTCAGAGAGTTCAGAAAGTCCAAGCGGATCCCTTGGATTTGAATTAAGTGTCTTTGCAATTTCCTCCTCTAAGTGTTGAATCAGCATGAGCTGCTTTATGGGATCAGGAATGTCGATTCCGGACAACACATCGCACGCTGATATTACTGATGCATCAAAGCTAGTGAACGCAGGAAACCCATAAACCGTTGCCACTGTCTGAGATACGATGTTGCAGCAGATCCATGTGCGAAGCTGTTCGCTGATTTTGGGGTATATAGGATTGTCCGTTTTGATGCGTCCAAAGTCGCGCGCGTAGCCAGGACAATGCAATCCAACTCGGATAGCGCTATACATTGCAATTCCTGCCGTATTCCAAGTCGAGTCCGCACTCAATGACGAAGTTATTGATGGCCACATTGTATAAATGAGAAAGGCTTGGACGGTGTATGCGGATGCCACGTTCAGCACTGGGCCGCCCGGCCCAGAACCAAACCGATTAATAGGAGATATGGTAATTTCTGAAAGAAGGGTCTTGAGAATTTCCGCTAAACTCATCATCAACTCTCCATCCTTGTCATAGTGGCGCGATGATACGGTCATAATAGTCCAAAATAGCGTTGGACATATCGAGTGAATTGTTTCCGGCCCGCGAGACACATCGACGACGGGCAGAAAAGGGTGATAATTATAAACGAACTCCTTGTACAAATTTGCAATCGTTTCTGAGGTCAGTGTGATTCCGTCCATGGTCTTTTCTGTGCAAAGTAGAACAGAAGGTTCTATTTCTATGCGACCAGATTGTGTAGCTGTGCCAGAGTTTTCCTTCTTTCTAAAATTGCTCAGTGTATCCGTCAATTCTGCAACTCCTAAAGATGGGGGCTTCATTGTATATACCGCTGCCGGAAGATCATGGTACTGAGTGGTTCCCAAATGTGTCGAGCTTCCCGGTTGTATAGCGTTAGTCGATGAGTTATTTGAAAGACTCAACAACGATCCCGACACTGCTCGCAGCTTTTCATTTCCCTGAGTCCCTATTGACTGCCTGAGCATTTCTACTTCTTTCTCCACCTCCACTAGACGCCTTCGTTTGTATGTGCGTTTGAAGTCTGACTGAAGTACGCACTTGAGATCTTTTTTTGTGCACCTTGTACACGTATCGGGATACTTTTCGTGAGCGTCGCACCGAACCTATGAAGAAGGTCAGAAAGCACTCAAATGCGAACGTCACAATGACAGCCTGGAACAGTAAATTCATACCTTTTGTTGTCTGCACTCTACACATGCCATTCGCTTTGCCGGTGCGCTTCCATCGCCTGCCTGTTCTGGCTCCGCCGTCCCGGCCCTCTTCACGGAGTTACCAAACAGGCCGACTGAAAACTTTCCACGTCCATTCGTTATTGTAGGAGAAGACGACAATGAGTAGTCTTGTGGACTAATATTAGCAAACCCGCTTGAGCTGCTTACAGATGCTGGAGCGGGAACACTCGTACTACTGCGCGTAAAACCGCCGTTGTCATTATCGGTGCTGATACTGCCCTCTAAATTCACAGCCGTTTCCATGGCGCCTTTACTGAAAAGAGATAGTTCAACGCTGGATTGCTATAGTACATGTATGCAGAAAAAAGAAGCTGTGAGGGCCTGTGTCGTGAATTCGAAGATAAAAGAAACTGGTGATTTAAAAAGTCTTTGCTCCCAACGAGAAATGCCAAGCCAGCCGTGCGTAGGTTTAGGGCAGATGTCAGTTCGTGCAACTTTGATGAGATCTTCGATGAGATGAATTTAATTTTTTGTTTTTAAATTTGCGTTACAAGTTCGCGAGTCTCGTTTGTTTTTCATTTTAAAGGAAAAAAGGACTTAGAAAAATGGCATAGATGTCAGAATCTTATGAAACTGCTACTGAAACTATTGAGACTGCTACATGGAAGCAGTCTTTACTCCGAGAGACAGGCCTTCCTGCTCTCTGCCAAGCTTCCTTAGACGTTTACATTCTTATTGCGCAGAGGTTCTTTCGAATGGTTGCTTATGGACAAACGACCCTAATTTTGGTGCTTTTCTTCGAGTCTCTTGGAAAAATCTCCGAAGTGGAAATTGGTCTGTTTATGTCTCTGACCCTGCTCGGCGATGTTCTCATGTCTTACTTTTTGACTCTTTATGCCGACAGCTGGGGCCGCCGCAAAGTCCTTTTTTTCAGTGCGCTCATGATGGGATTATCGGGTATTGTATTTTCAGCATCAGAAAATTACTACTTGCTCCTGCTGGCTGCTGTAGTTGGAGTTATATCACCTAGTGGGGACGAAACTGGCCCGTTCAAATCGATCGAAGAGTCAACGCTGGCGTACTTGACTCCAACAAGAAATCTCTCCGACATCTTTGCCTGGTATGGCCTTTTTGGGACTATGGGAAGTGCCATAGGGTCTTTATCTGGTGGCTTCATAGTTGACTTTATGACGACTAAGTACTCTGCTTTACAAGCTTACCGGGTAATATTCGTTCTGTACTCATGCGCAGCCGGTTTTAAAATGATCTTGAACTTGTTCCTCTCGTCGGATTGTGAGCTTCAAGGCACGCCTCAAGAACGAAGTGCTCTAATCCCTCGAAAGCCTGCATCCAACGACGACGAGAATGCATCAAGTGATACTATTCCAGACACTGAAGAACGAAAAGACTGGATCCATTTCATATTTGGTAAACCGCTCTCCAGAGAAAGCAAACCTATCGTTCTCAAACTCCTGGCTTTTTTTAGCTTTGATGCTCTAGGCTATGGCTTTTTAATGCAATCCTGGCTTGTTGTTTACTTTACCGAAAAGTTTGGTATCTCGACAGGTCCCCTCGGCTCGTTGTTGTTCACCACTACAGTGGTTGGATCTTTGACATCTTTACTCTCTGCTTCTCTTTATAGAAAGGTAGGCCCAATCAAAGCCATGGTCTTTACGCATTTGCCCTCTGCCCTTTTTGCCGCTTTTATTCCTGCTGCAGGAAGTAATCTACATGTTGCTATGACCCTTTTACTGTGTCGCGCTGCAACTAATTCCATGGACGTGGTGCCTAGAACAGCTTTCCTCTCAGTGGTTGTTAAGCCGGACGAAAGAACGCGGGTAATGGGATTGGTTAATATTGTCAAAACGCTCTCAAGATCAATTGGTCCGTTGTTCGTTGGTAAGCTTGCTAACAGCGGACTACTCTGGGTATCTTTCATTATTGGAGGTGTTCTTGAAGCTTCATACGACGCTGGATTGTTTGCGAGTTTTTACTGGATAGATAATCAATTCAGAGGATTGCAAAATTCATAAATAAAATAAAAAGACATGTGTGAAATACAAAATACTATACAGGACTGTTTTCGATGGTGTCAGGGCGTCGAGATCTCCAGAAGAATAGTCTAGATTGCTGAGCAGGTCGGCGCGCAGCTGGGTCTGCTGCTTCGTTTTCTGGTCGTTCACTGTTAGGTTGAGTTCGCGTTTGAGCAAATGGCCACATAAAATGTGGATGCTGCTGCTGCTGAAAGTCATAGCCTCCAAAGCTGCGCGGAGGACGCACAAATAACTCCCATGGATAAACTGGTTGAGAACGCTCTGAACGATGGGCGGTAACAGCTGCAAGAGGAGGGTGTACATCTGGAGAACCTCCGGACGCTCTACCGGTGGGAGATACATAAAAGTCGGCTTTGCACAATGGGCAGATGGCACGCCGTGAAGTGAGCCATGGAGTCACACAGTCAGAGTGAAAAACGTGATGGCATGGAAGTGCTCTAATATCATCGTGAAGTTCAAGGTTATCGATACAGATAGCGCAGAGATCACCTGAGTCAAAGTCAGCTGTCCCATCAGCATTGGATTTAACAGCATCTTCCTCAAATTCATGTTCTACCTCCGATTCATGATCAGATTGTGATCCAGGGCTTGCTTTCGTGTTTGGAACCTCTACCTCTGAAACCAAGACAGTTCCATGTGTTTTTGAATCGGAAGCAATAGTGTCTGTGGGCGCCGCAATGTTAGTTGCTTGGATTCCAGCCTCCTGGTCGTCGATTTTAGTAGTCTCGCCATTAGACATGGCCTGAGCCGTAGCAGTTGAAATACCACCTTCAGTGGGTAGCCCATTCTGTTTCCGGTGAGCACACCATTCCTCGTATTTCTGAGTCGGTGCTTGCTCATTAAGCTGTTCGACAGTGAGCAGCTTCTTTTCTCGCCGCCGTCTTGGTGGCGGCCTGAACCTTCCAGCAGCGTTTGGATAGAAAGGCAGAACTCGTAGCTCTTCGTTGACTTCATCGAGATCGGCTTGATCTTGAGAGAAGCGGCGGCGGCGCTGGCGGCAGCAGTACTTGATGCCTATGATGAGCATTAGGTTTGTGAACACTACACCTACACCAAGAGCAATAAAGAACAGAGATGGGGTTGTACCTCCGTCATTGCTCTTGTCAGACGATGGAGAGGAAGATGCAGAAGGAGTCGCAGATGTCGTAGACGCTTGCCGTACGACGAGGCTCACCGCTTCGATAGTTACGCCCATGAGTAGATACAATAATCAAGAGTGGAGCCAGAAGCAGTTTGTGCAGAACAAAAGTGAGTCTGAGCAACGTCTGCAGAAAGAACAACCAGAACTTGAGCAGACTCGGGGGCAAGCAGATAATGGCCACTGAGAAAGGTACCGCTGGCAAGGTCCTGTAATGCTTGTAAAGGAAAAGGCGAAAAGACGAAAAGGCGTCCTTGAAGCGTGCTCGTAAAAGCAAGATTTTTTGTTTGAGACTGCGTGCGGCGGAAAAGACTAGTAGCAGGCCAGGGGAGGGTAACTCAGCCGTTTGCGTTTGGTTCCCATCCACGATTTGAGCCTCTGCCACTGACTATTAAACTATTACTGACTGTCACCAGAGTTTGTATCGGTATAGTACCAGTATAATCTAGCATAAAACCAGTATGGAATTCGATTTTAGAAGAGCTTCAACTCAAAAAGACGCTCAGTCTATTATTTTTCACTCAGCGCCCGTAATCGCCACCTGCTGGAAGTGTGCTAAAAGTGTGCCAGAAGCCTCGTGTGACTGGTTCAGTAACTCAAGTGTACCGCCGGCAATCCCGTTTCTTGACTCTCCTCGTACGGACTATCAAGTGGTTTCACCACTACTTTTGCTCTAAGCTTTGGCTATCTGCTGTGTTGAAAATCCTTCAGCGAGGGTTTCGTAGCTTCAGACGGTACAGCCAATGAACGAAGAATGCCAAGATTTAGGTGATGTCAGTTTTAATGGACTTGATTGGAAAGCTTAAGATATTAGTGAATGTAGGAAATAAAGTAAGCGCTACTCAGCGCAGTTAGTTTCTGTTCAGGCAACAACTGCGGAGCAGATCTAGTGGATACCAAAATAAATTGGTAACAGCTTTCAGAAGGTCTGTTGATAAGCACAAGATACAGACCACATTTGACAACCCTCAAAGTCTCGAAAGGCCGATGAGGTGATGCAATTGCCATGCCATTATGTCGGAATAACTTGGGGCAAGAAACCCCGTTTTATCTTTAGAGGCATCCGCATTATGTGTCGTGGATAAAACTACAGTGGCTTTGCCCAGCTTGTGCGAAAAGTACCGTGATGTCACATCTGACTCCAGTCCGACAACCTCGATTTGTGGTTCTTAGAAGCAATGCGTAATTTATAGGTGCGGCTAGAATTACAAGTCATACGGCTATGAATTGAATATTGCAGCCCCGTAGCACATTCGAACTGGATCTTTTCCCTTTAGCTCTATATTTGAGCCTATAAAATTACCTGCTCATATTGTGTTCGAGTCATTACACTATTCGCTCTAGAAAGCTTCAACACAGACAAGCCCCAAATCAAAATTACTGGCGGGACACGCAAAAGCTCCCCGGTTACAAATGCTACGTTCTCTTTCTAAGCCTGCTCATGGCTAGAAGTCATGTATTTATACTAGAACCGGCTTCTTGGCTGGACTTTGAAATAGCAAGCCCAATTCAGACTCAAACCATTCCAGTATCTCGTGCCAGTGTTTGTGTACTTGAGCTCAAGATGTGTCATTGTCTACGTAGTTCAACGAGGTTTCATAAATTTTGGTGTGATTGCGTCAAGTGAATAATTGGCTCAGTAGATTATACCACAAGACGATTCTCCTGCGTCAATTCAGGCTGCTATCGCTAAGTAAGGACGGTGAAGGCTACAATCTGTACTAAAAAGGTTGCACTATATTTGGCGAAATGTATGCCAAATCACCTAGCTTAGTTAACGAACAATCAATTACAATATATTTGCGCCTAGCGGTTATTACTTCTAGAGTAAGGCTTGCCGCTGTTTGAATGAATGTGGGTCACGAGTATCAAGCTATGAAAAAATAAGCAGCAAGCGGAAAAAAAGAGAACGATTATTGGCTATAATTGCTTCCTTCTCTTCTTGTTATCAATTTCGCCGTCTACCACTTGCAGCGATTGTCCTAATTGCATATTTTTTCTACAAATTCTCACCTAGACGCCCCTACCGTGCTGCGTAGAAAAGAGGATTATGCCAGTGATAGCACAAGAGCTAGATATACTACAGGGTTTTCATTCGAGGGCAAAAGTAAGGAATTGACAAAGGTAAAGAATGTAACACCGGAAACAAGGCCCTATATATCAACTGTAGTAACAGTGAAATACATCGCCTGAAGTATTTACAGCTCGTTGGAAAAAAACTCAGTGATCTTATCAATGCCAAAAACACCCCTTTTTTTTTACCACTGCCACTCCTTCTACCAGCATATTGTCTTTCTTGCATTTTGAAGGTAGACACCATTGTTGAGCTGATATCTAATATCAAAAAACCTGTACCCAAATTAAAACTTGAAAAGCTACTGGTTTGGAAGTCAAGAAATTGTGCTGATGCTTCCCGTCATGGTGCAGCTGAGGCTGGCTAAAGGTCGCTCTCTTTTCAGCTGCCACAGACGCCTTTTAGAAATAGAGTGCCGCCATCAAACACCCAGAGCGATTCAAAAACGAGGTAGGGTGTTCCAAGTTCGGATTCTAATTTTTTAAAATCCGAAGTGCAAGTTAATGCAAGAATGAACCCGTTTTTTGATGATGCATGATTTATTTCATATATTCCATCCTAAGTTCAAATTTGTTTACTGAATATACTGAATTGTGGACATTGTCAAACAAGCTTTCAAGCCACTCCTCGAGCCAAAAAAAAAGGAACAGGAGAAAAGTTCAACAGCGAACTATTTTTCTACGCTAGATCTCATATACTTTTTCCTGGGCCTTCATTATGTATCTCTTCTAAATAAAGTCGCCGAGTTAACTTACATGCGGTGACCGCGAAAGATAGACCAAGCAGTTGTCAGGGATTCTGCAATAAGGACAGCAATAAGAGCACATACAAAGCCAAGGCCAATAGATTCACTCTAAAATGGCTTGTGAGACACATCGAGACGCTTTCGGTACCAGCGCAACTCAAAGTCTTGATATATTACTATGTTGGGCCAAATAGATCTTACTGGTCTGAGAAGACTTGAATAACTCGATCCTGGTTGAGTGCTCTACAAGCCAAACTCTAAGTATTTGATCATTCTTAATACTGTGTCTCCTAGTTTTGTCTTCAATTAATCACTGTTTCTTGTTTTCCGTGTTCAAGATTCGTTAGTGAAAGAGTGCTTTATATCTGCTATATTGAAGTCAAGTAGGTAGAGCACAGATTTGGTGGTTTAGCGCGCATCATGCAAAAGTTTTACCACCACATAACTTTTTCCTTCACAATATGACATCATGATTCTTTTCAATGCCATGGCCATTGTTCCCTCCAGATATGGTTTTAAACCTAGACAGTTTTCGACAGCAGTAACGGGATCCGTGGCTGACTTTGTCTCCGCTGTTCATAGCAATGGCCCGCGTGTGTTTGTGTCAGGGTTCAATCAGCCCTTCTTGAACATTGCCATGGAAGACTTCATTTTTCAAAATATGCCCGTTGTAGACGAGATTGAGCCCTCCAGCATGGAATCAGTTAATAATGGGACTAGCATCGCAAACAACAACCGACTACTGCTTTACGTGAACAGTCCATGCGTGGTAGTAGGGCGAAATCAAAATCCCTGGCGTGAGTGCAATGTGCCTTTAATCAAATCCATTAAGATCCCGATAGTTCGCCGACGATCTGGCGGCGGGACAGTTGTTCACGACATGCAAAATGTCAATTTCAGCTTTATGACGCGGCGTGAAGACTTTACGCGCCAGCGACATGCTCAATTGATTGTAGACGCTGTCAATGCTCTTCCGCCCAAAATACAAAAGCTGGTCGTCCCCGTCAGCGATGAGCACATTGCAAGTGGCTCCGAAGAGGCAAATGGGCCACAGGTCAAGCTCAAGCTAAACCACCGGTATGACATTGTTGAAGCGGGAGATGGAAAGAAAGTGTCGGGATCAGCTTACAAGATTCAGCGGCAGAAAGCATATCACCATGGAACCATGCTTCTCAACTCCAAACTTGACATCCTGCGGGCGCTGCTTGCTCGCGATACCGACCGCATGGGAATAGTTGAAGGCCGGGGTGTGGAAAGCGTTAAATCGCCTGTTGTAAACCTAGGTATGGATAAAGATGTGTTTATCACTACAGTTGTCAAGGCTTTTACGAAAGAGTATGGTGCAGGCGATACACCTGCTTTAGTGGTCAAGCAAGAACACCTTCCAAAGGAAGTTATCAAAGCTGCACAAGACCTAGAAGACTGGAAGTGGGCATTTGGCCAAACGCCAGACTTTACGCATACAATTAAAATTCGAGGAGATTTCAAGTCTCTTAATGAAATAACTTTGGAGTTTGCAGTTTCTAAAGGCAGATTGAAAGGTATTCGGCTTCTCGAGGAGTCTATGGAACTAAAACAAGTCGAGCCTAGGTTGGCTCTCCTTAATTCTTTAATCCAGAACCCGGACCACGAAGTTTTGTACACGTATGCACAGGTTTCAGAATTTGTTGAAAATGCCTACATTGTGAAGAGTCTCAAGGGCGCTATAGACGGGCCTCTGAGCCTATGATCTTTTAGAAGTTGGTAGTATTTGGCATTCTCTAGGCCTGTAATAGCAATACTACGACATGCAATATCTATATATTTTTCCACTTCCAAAGAGACCAGGCGTAAGTTTGTTTGCCAAAGTCATCTATTCCCTCTTCGTCACGCGATCGAAAAAGCTCAAGACCGGCTTGACTTAGTTGAGCTTTGAGCAATTCACGGACGTCTTCAAATTTAGCCCGCAATGGCAGCTGGAGGCAAAGGCGAGCATTCTCACTGCGTGCCAGAAACATTTTGATCATATCTGTAAGCATGCCTGGCTGATCACTCTGGTACACGGGGTCCGATGCAATGATGGAGTTGAATTTTTGAGCGTAAACGTTAAACCCTGATGCTTCGGGGTTTCGCCAATCCAGGACATTGACAGATACACGATCTCCCGGAAGTTTGTTGCTCTCGACATTCGCCTTCAAATTGGCAACAATCTCGTGCAAGTCGGTTAGTGTAACATCAAAGCCTAAACGGCCAGCAACTATACCGCACAGCCCAGTTCCCGAACCAAGCTCTAATACAGGATCAACCAATATTTCGTTAGCTTCTCTTGCAAACCTATTGGCTAGAACAAACGATGATCCCCAGGTTTTGAGTCCCAGGCTGTCTTCTGTAAGCGCCGGTTCTGACAGCAGTATAGGAGGTTGTTGGTCTGGTTTGATATTTCGATTCCTGAAAACTGTTTTCTTCAGGTCTTGTATTGAGATCTGGCGAGTCATGCTCGGAGCTGCAGTTCGACCACATCGTTCCGCCATCCTCAAACTTGCCTGTGACCAGATCTCGTCTCTATCGTCTTCGCTTGCGATCCAATCAAGCGGCGACGCTACTACAGAAGTCAGCCATCGGAATACTCCAGCTGGGCCGCCGTCGAACGTATCCGGACTGTCATCGTTGGCGTCAGCGTCGTTCCCAAAGTTACGCACTTTAGTGGGCAGCACAAACAAAGCCAGGGTCGTGAAAAGAACGTGGGCAGATGGATGTGACCGCAGATTAGGGAGATCTAGCACATGTTTCGGGCCGACCAAAGGAGAAGCTGAGACAGAAGTGTTTGCAGAAGTGTTTGTAGAAGAGTATGAAGACATGAAGCCCTCGCTGGGTGCAGGAGACGATGATTTCGAGTGGTTCATTAGCACGATCAGGCTTGATACTAGAGCATTACAAGTTACAAAGCGAAACAGCCTTTGCCATCCGCAGTTTTGAGCAGGAAAATGTCCTCTAATTTTTTTTCAAATCAGGGACTCGTTCGGTTCCGTTCGGTTACAGTCAAAATTCAGCTGTAAATGTTTCAGGGTAAGGGCTTCAACTTAGTATTAGCGACAGCGCACAGTTGAGCTCTAGGCTTGACTTCACGTTCAATTCTCTGTAAAGGCTCTCGCCATGGCCAACAAGTTCTCAAAGCCAGGGAAGGTCCTGGGAAAGGTAAGCAGTTGGGATCGGTGGCTTGTCTGAGGTGGTTTTTATTATGGCTAATAAGGTCTTTCTAGATCAATGGCTCTTGGATCTCAAATGCTCATTCCATCTTTGCTTTCAGTCAGTATACGCGTGTTCGGACTCTTTTCATTGCTAACGTGAAGCAGCTGCTTTCATTGGGGCTCTGGTAGCTGGCTTGTCTCTTCACTACCAAAAGATTGTTCAAAACGAGTTCTTCGGATACCCTCAAGAATGGTATGTTTATCCCTCTGCATTTTAAACAGCTGACAGTCTGACACCAGTAGGTTTCCTTCGGTCTCCGCGACAATTGGTGATCGATACCCGGAGCGCTCCTTATTTCAGCTGTTTATTGCTCTTACCTCTGGCCCTCGCTTTGTTCTTGTAGGGCTGTTTTACCTATTAACTGCTCGTTCAGACTCAATTCAGCCCCAAGTCTTGCTGGTTTCTGGTGTCCTGCGAACTTTTACCTGCGGAGGTTGGACCTATGTGACTTCGACGGACAACCACGACTGGCACGATATCTTCATGATATGTTATCTGGTTCTGACGATCCCGTGGACGATTATTGGAATCTCGCTTTCACGCCCAAACTCACAAGCACTCAACTATAGGAAAGTCTTTGCCTCTCTCTTCTTTGCATCAATTGTGCCCTTGATTTACTTTTTCATCCAGCACAAAGTTAAGCGCGCCCCTGGCGCTTACACTTCATATGCGTTTTGCGAGTGGGGTTTAGTTTTGTTTGATGTTGCATACGATAGTGCGACAGCCTTTGACTTTAGAGCCCTTGAGATCCGCTTGGTAGATGTTAAGGGCATCTCAGGCTCTACGCAGTACATCAAGCTACCAAATGTAACATCCAAAAGGAGCAAAGAGTTGGACTACTGGCAGTTTATCGCTGCTATTCTAAACTTTTTTATTTTCTGGTCTGTATTAACGAGTCTTCCTTTACTGATCTGGTACTTCCCTCTATGGAATATGGGCATTAGCGGTTATGAGTCTGCTTTGTTAGCAGTACTTGCGCCAATTGTTCTTGTATTTCCTTCTGCTCGCAATTTTTTTGCCAATACCCCCCAGGTTCCTCAGCTACTTTCAACTGCTGCTGTGGCATCATTCATGGTGTACAAACCCTCATGGCGACTTGAATTAGTTGCTTTTGGAGCTGCTTTTGCTTGTATATCTTTTGCAAACCAGTTTTGGACAAACAGCGCTCAGCCCATAGCAGGCCTACATAAAGCAACGGCATTTTCACTAGGTTTGGTATTGTCGACTATATCAAAGTATGCATTTTACACCAACAATCCCATTTGGCCAATTATGCATGACGCAAATGGAGGCTGGAACCGAACGGGCTTGGTTATTGCGCTAGTTGCCAGTGTCTTCACATCTCGTTTACCGTTCAACATGGCTCAGCAAAAGACTATTGCTAGCCCCAAGGAGTCAGCTATCTTGTCCGGTTTTGGTCTAGGAGGGCTTTTATTCGCTTTACACACTCTCCTGTCCGACTCTTCAACCATCATTACATGGGTATGGGATGGATACCCCGTTAGAGGGCCCCAGCCTGTCCCACACGGTGCTATCACTATAGCCTGCATGGGACTTGGAATTTATTTAGGAGTTACAAAGCAGAAACAGGTCAGTGGCTGGTTGGCGTATGCTGTGAGCAATGTTGCCGCCATCACTCTCTATGCTTACAGTGGCTGGAGCGGCTATATTGGAGGAGTGGTCCTAACCATATACTTGTTGGCCATTACTCCCTCTATTTTGGAATCAGCTGGAAGACATAACCCCGGAATTTCGTTTGGATTTGGCTTTTTTGTGCTGGTTTTGCTATATCTTTCCCATGTGTGGGTTGTTGCTTACGCCTTTGTACCTGGTGGGCCTCTTCTTCGTGAAGGCACAATCAAAGTACTATTCTTTCAGCAAGTTTCCATTGGACTGGGAATTTTTTCTTATTCAAAAATTAGGTCTAACGCTTCTTCTGCTGGAACAAACAACCTTTCAGCGTTGAAAAGAATTTCTTCGCAAACAGCCACGGTCATAGTTGTTCTGTTGGCTTTGACAAGCGCCATATCGTTCAAACGCTTCCACAAAAATGCTCCAGTTCCGTACAAGCCAGAGGGAAACGTAATGACAGCTGGTATTTGGACCGTTCACTTTGGATTAGACAACGACATGTGGGCTAGTGAAGTCAGAATGAGAAACGTTATTGAGGAATTGGAGGTGGATGTCATCGGATTTTTGGAAAGCGACACTCAGCGTGCTATAATGGGCCACCGAGACTTGACGCAGCGCATTGCCGAAGATCTTGGCTATTATGCGGATTTTGGACCAGGACCCAATAAGCACACATGGGGTTGTGCGCTGCTCTCCAAGTTCCCCATTATAAACTCTACGCATCACCTTCTTCCGTCACCAGTAGGCGAGTTGGCACCCGCGATCCATGCAGTGCTGGACGTATATGGTGAGCTAGTAGACATTGTAGTATTCCACTCAGGTCAAGAAGAGGATGTGGAAGATCGACGACTTCAGTCCCTTGGTGTGTCTGACATAATGAGCAGTTCTTCGCGGCCAATGGTTCTACTCTCCTACTTGGTTACCAAGCCTCTTGAGGGCAACTACAATACGTATGTCAGTGATCATTCCGGCATGTCTGATATTGACCCTAGCGATTGGGACAGATGGTGTGAATACATCCTTTACAAAAACATCAAGCGCACAGGCTACGCACGTGTGTCTCGGTCAACCATTACAGATACTGAGATTCAATTGGGCAAATTTGTGATTGGAGATAAGTCCCCGAGTACAAACAACAGGATAAACGAGACTGACGTCCCAGAGGTGCTGAGGTTTCCTGCCATGTTCAGAGGTAATGGAGTGCGAGGCCATCGATACCATGTATTTGATGAGCCTAGGTATTTTGAGTAGAGGCTCTAACCAATTAGTCTACAGTGGAAGTTGTAAGATATAGCATGGAATCCTAATTTTAACATGAACAAGAGATCTTCAGCCACACAGAAGATTTAGGTTTGAAAAATTAACAGGTTTTCTATTGACCCATAACGCTCATGTGAGGGCCAAACAAAAAACAACGAAACCCACCTGGAAAGGTTTGATTTAAAAAGTCATGGGAAGTCTCCTGATACTACCAATTGACTCTTCTCATGGCTCCTCATATACTTTTCTTCTCTGAACTTGGCTGCGCATGAAAAATCTAAAACTCGCTTAGCCGCCTAGCGGGGTTAGGGTATATATTTTCTTTCTTCGTGCAAAGCCAATAATCGGCTCCTTTATCTTACTTCACCTCACCTCATAGCAAGCTCACCTTCATGTTCATCGGCTGCATTTTTGATTGAAGCTTTTATTAACGTAAACATTTTCTCTGTTCTTCTTGTGCTCTGCAAATGCTTGTAGCTCGACGGAGTCTTTCAGCGACCCTTGTGGGCGCTTTCTTGGCTCTGGCGCTTTGGATGCCCTCAGCCTCTGCAGAAACCTCTTCTATTGCTAGTATCTACCAACTATACAAGCGCTCAGCTAGCTTTCCTGCAGACGAAAGCGCCCAACGCAATACAGAGCATCATGATTGGTCCGCTAAGGTCTTTGACAAGATTGCCAATGGTATTTCCTACGCTGGAGATACGATCAATCAGCAGGTTCTTGTCCCGGCGAGCCCGTACGAAATTGAAAATGAACATACTGACGATATTGCGGTTATGGATTACTCGCAGTACGAGAATGACATTGTTTTGCGCTTCATGTTTTCATCTACAAAAGAAAAGAAGGCATTCATTCATGCTGCTGAGACCCTCGTACTTGATGTCTGGAGAGTCAATCGGAAATCAGGAGATGTGCGCATCAACAAGTCTCGGTACAAAAGCTTGATGCGCATTCTGCCAAAGTCTCTTAGAAACCCCAGCAGCCACAAGGTGATGATTAATGACCTCCAGCAAGCTGTTGTCTCTGCGGTCCCTATGCCTGGCAATGAATTCAAAATCAACTGGGAAGAAGGTTTTCAATCTGCAGCGGAGCTGTTTTTCAAGGATTATCGCGATTTGGACGCCATTTACGCGTGGCTCGACCTTTTAGCCGCGACTTATCCAGATCAGGTTTCCATTGAAGTAATTGGACAAACCCACGAAAACCGTGACTTGAAAGTAGTGCATCTTCACAGCAAGACGGAAATCGGAGAAAAGAAAACAGTGGTAGTCACCAGTGGCCTGCACGCGCGCGAATGGATTTCTATTTCTTCCAGTCTATATGCTTTGTACCAACTTCTCACGAGCAGCGGTAAGCAGGAAGAAAACATGCTGGAACAACTCGATTTCTTATTTGTACCTGTCATGAACCCAGACGGGTACGCTTATACATGGGAGACGGATCGTCTATGGCGCAAAAACAGGCAAGACACGGGCGTTCCCATTTGCAAAGGAATCGATTTGGACCATTCATTCAATTACCAATGGCAAGCCTCTACCGGTACGCCTTGCAGCGAGAGCTACGCTGGCGCATTTGCGAACGAAGGCCTTGAAGCCAAGCATTTCTCAGAATATATCAACAAAACTGGTGCAGACGGACACAAATACTACGGGTACCTTGACTGGCACTCCTACTCGCAATCTATCATTTACCCCTACGCTTATTCTTGTGAGGCCACCCCAAGAGATAAGGAAAACTTGCTGGAGCTAGCGTATGGGCTAGCGAAAGCAATTCGATGGACATCAGGCAAGATTTTTGATGTTCTTCCCGCATGCGAGGATCGTGACAGCGGTGGTGGAAGCGTGGAAGAGGGATCTGGGGGGAGTGCGTTAGATTTCATGTACCATATGCATGCTATCTGGGCGTTCCAGGTAAAGCTGCGTGATACTGGTAATTACGGGTTTCTGATGCCTAAAAAGTACATTGCTCCAGTGGCGAAGGAAATGTACAATTCCTTCAAGTATTTTGGGGACTTTATTTTGAACCCTGAATGAGCACGGAGCTCGAGAACAGACAGTAATATTCCAGGACACAAAGTCTTGAATAGACAGCAAAAGAAGGGAAAGGGAGAAAATGAGCACTGCTGTCACTTTAACGCCATGCAAAGCGGCATTCGAGCCTTGGCAATGGCTTCAGTTTTTTTTCTCTTTTCATCTAGGGACATTTGTTAGCTACGAACGCTTGTTTGAAATGTAAAAAAGGCATGGTACGCGAAACTTCATGAATCACTCGTGCGTGAATTTGTTTTTCTGTATCTTGTACTCTTTTCACCAAATTTAGGTGCAATCCGATACATATTAATATTGAGTTTCGAGAAGTGGAAAAGAATACTTGAGGCATCACAAGCATCATAGTATCACTTCCCTCGCACTCCATTGACGTCACAAAATCCATGTCTCGTTCCGTAGAGAATAATCAGACAAACACGAGAGCAACAAATTGAACGAGCACCAGATGCGTAGCTCTAAGGTCACCCAGTCTCGCATTACAAGCAAGTTAGTTGAAGAGTCGGATGAACAATCTACCACTTGCAGGGCTTACTTGTTGCCCACAAACTTGCCTATGACCTGGGCCAATAATCAAGCACAACCTAATTTTTTTTATCTCCTCCTTTCTGGCCTACACTTGAATTCTTTTCGTGTCGCATTCATTTCGGTATGTATTCTCTCTTTCACCTTGGATTCACGTGTGAGTCCTCGCCATACCACAATATTCTTATCTCTTACAGCTCGTACTAAAATGTTGTAGAATTGCGCAAAAAGAGATGGAAAATCAAAAACATTCCTGTCGAAAAACGGCCTCCGGGATACTCGGACACTCGTATCTTCCATCCTATAATCACTATGGTAGATGGCCAGAACAGGTACATGTGTCCAATCTTAGGTTGCTCCAGTACCACGCTATATTGTATTGACAAGTCGGGAGATTCAAGCGGATACCGAAAACACCTTGTCAATGCGTCCCATGCTGAATGCGTCGACTACACTCAAGTAAAGGTTTTTGGCACGCAAAAAGACAAACTGGTCTACGAATCGGCATAGAGTTCTTGTGTGCATAGGCAAGCAGAAAATCATCTATGCTGGCCAGTCCAAAGACCATCAAGCGGGTTGCGAGTATTCCTCAAGCATAGAACTATCCAGCCTGGGCTCAACGTTGGAAGATAAGATCTCAACACAGTACTCGAAAACACTTATCACCCTATCCAAGGCTTGAGACACTTAAAAGGCGTAGACGAAACTTGCGGCGCAGTTTCAATTCCAAAGTCATGGAGCCAACATGCACACTACGGGGCCGGATTCTTGGCAAATGTCAATTTCCAACGCCCATACCGTAACGGTTGGAGGAAATTTAATAATCAACCACAGCCTCAACCAGATCCCGAAAACACCATTGATGACGACGACGAGTCTCCTTCTCAGTATACACCTGCATGCTTGCGACCGCAATCGCTTTTTGAAACGACAACCATGAATGTGAAAAAGATAAGGCTCCAGCCTACCGCTGAATGGAAAAATTCTCAATCACATCCCAAAATAACAACCTCCCTGAATGAAAGAGGGTATGTACGTCAAAATACTGCTGCGTAAAGCGAACCAGTCACATTTTGGCCGATTATGCATAAAAGATTGTTCCAAATTGGCTGAGTGGAAAGGTAGCCCAGCAGAACAATTGTTAGTCTTGCTTTCCAAAATCTACTTTTTGGGAGCTTATCTTTCGCTAGCTTCCAAGAAGCACTTCAAGTTTAGACGACTGACACGAAAGGTGCCGGGATCTGGAAAGTAACTATCGAGCCTTTTGACAGGCTTGCCGATATGGACAGTGTTGAAAGATACATGAACGGCATCGCCAATATCAACCTATTGATGTTCAAAAATTGCACTTACCATTTGCATCATGGAGAATCACCTCTTGGGGTAAAAGCTGCTCTTGTCGTGGGAGAAGTATCGCAGTTTGCTTGGAAGCAGCAACAGCACCTTCCCGTGTTGGAAACGGAGTACAGATATCTTCATTCCCTTGTCTACTCTCGCAACGTCCCAGCCTACTAATTTGGAGAAAGACTTTACAAAGTTCCCAACGAAAGCTGCGATGTTATATTTCGGGACGTTTTCTACAGCATACTCAAGCTCTGGGCAAATGAGGGCACACTATTCAACGATGCTTTGATATCAATCAATGCACCAAATGTGGCCTTGTATGATTCTTCAGACTGCCAAGGCGCATGCCCCAATGCTATATACAATTTTTGGTTTCCATTATGCTCATATGGATCTTAAAAATGCCCAGCATGCGGTATCCGGCCTCTTATATATTATGCGTTTTTTTATGGCAGCACCTAATGGGGACGGATGACTACATGACTGTGTGTAATTTATGGAAACTTGCTTTATACAATATAAACCAGCTCAATTTGTTAAGATGACTCTTTCCACTTCCATATAATGTAAAGCAAATTAGTATTGAACCACAGCAGACAACTTTCTTCGTTTACATGCCACCGCTATGATTCTAGATACCAATGAAAGACCTTGACGCGCTGCAACTTTTCGTGTGATTGCAGGTCTTTAAAGCGTGTCATTGACGAGTTATTTGCGCCTGAAAATAAGAAAATCTTGAGAACATTTTCAAGAGCATATCTGGCGCCAACAAAGCAACTGAGACTTGCGAAAACAACGAAAGCAGCCGTTCGGCATTGTCTAGTGTCGAATGAAAACAGGCGCAGATGTATAAACTCGTTTTGGAATTTTGGTGATATCTTTGCGGTCGTCACATAATGTGCAAAAGTTTTTCATGCGATCTCTGCGAAAAGAGTTGAAAAAGAAAGGTACTACATGCCAACATCGCTTGCAAGTAGTCGCAGGTCGTAAAACTTCGATATGGTGGCGTTAGAGACGATCTCAAAAAATCACAGTAGGGTTTCTCCATAGTAAACGAATTTCTTCGTTTTCATGCCACCGCTGTAATTTGAGTTGCCATTGACGGAGCTCGTCACGCTTCAGTGCTTCGTATAATTGCAAGTCTCTAGAGCGTGTAACTGGTGAGTTATTGGCTTCTAAAAATGAGAAAATATTGGGCCCATTTTCAAGAGCATGTCAGGCGCCAGCGAAACAACTAATGCCATCAAAAACAGTGAAAACAGCTGTTTGGCACCGTCTAGTATCCAATAATAACAAGCTCACAACGATTGACGCGTTTTTGATATGAGTTGAAATTTCTGCCATGGACGCATAGTGAGCAAGAGATTTTGGTGTGATCGTAGCAAAAGTAGATGCAAGAGATACGCCTTGCTAGCCAGCTCGGTTTGAAAACGTTTTTGGCTTGTAGGACTTTGTCACGACGTGCTAGAAGCGTAAAAAAGATGCCGTTGCCATCGAAAGTGAAATATGAAGGTATATGGTAGTAGAAGAAAGTAATTGTTGGAAAAACCATTTAAGTATTACTCGATAGCTGTGGAAATTGTAACAGGTTATATACATTTCCCTCCCTATCTTCCGCCTTCAATCGTCACTTGGCTACCAACCAATCCCTGATCGGAACTACCTTCTGCGACCAGTATAATTAGAGCTGGGACAGACGTGCACACCGCTTCACGTAGCGATTGGTAGTCTCCAGTTTGGCGGGCCTCCACTCTCACGGGCCTTTACTCTGGCAGAAATGGTCGGTCTTCCGCTGCCGGTACCACAAAAGACGCCCGCGATAAACCTCGTCTGCTGCCCTTTCTTGTAAGCATACGCAACTCGCGACAGAGGCTAGAAAACGAATTTTGCAAAGCTCGTGCACAAATGCTACTATTCCAAGTCACCGACAACACAGGATATAGCGTAGATAGAGCTTGCTTGTCGATGGAGTTGCCAAAGGGTGGCACCTTGAGAGCGTTGAGCGAAGGAGACACCTTGAGATTATTTGAGCTGCGTCCGTGAGAGCCGATGCAACAAATGTCGGCACAGTTTTTGCACAATGAACAAAGCTGGTCGATTTCAGGCCTTTAACAAGAGATTGCACGGCATAGATAGAGCTCGCCCATCGGTACAATTTGGGTAGGGAGTCCATTCAATCGCGCCCAATAATAATCGAGGAAATTCAGAGCCATCGAAAAAACAGCAGAGTACTGTCACTCGGTCAGGATACAAGCAATCACAAGCATTGATTCAACTTAGTCTGGCCGCTTTTTCTGCAAGATCACAACACTAATACATACCAGCAGGTAAAAGTGAAGAATTAAGGGGGATAACGCGCAATAAGTATAGTGGTTTTTAGTGGGCAATAATTGCAAGAAGTAAGATTTGTGTCCGGAGCAAAAGTAACAGACTGTTGCTGATTGTTGCTCAAAAATCACAGCCAAACAGAATTCTGAGCATGTGCCGAAATTCGTGGCAAGTCCCAACAACAAATCTGAGGCCGCAATATACCACACCCAAAAGACGACACAACTACGGATATTCAACAACGCTTCAACCTCACCATACAAATACCATGTAAATTCTTGTTTTTCAAAAGTTTGATATTTATTGAATTACTTAGCAAGTAGGGGTAAACAGAAATAATGTTTGGATAACTTGTCTAGCCGCCGTTCTTGCGAGTCTATATATCTTTGCTGAAACCGGCTATCTCCTGTATTGGCTGTGTTGCAGACGATGTAGTTTTGCTTCAGCTAATATTTCATGATTCTCTTGCATCACCAGTTTGGCCCTGAGCGTTCTTTGGGAGGTTTGTTTTGATTTTAGCGAGGTCAGGCTTGGTTCAAAAGGCCTAACCCTCTGTGATATTTTGAAGCACGGCTGGGATTGTACCAAGTATCAAGTCGTAACTTAGTGGAAGCTGGTTCGAGTCTCGCTGCGAGCATTTATTACATATAGACAAAATCTTTAAGCTTTGAAAGCACTTAAAAGAGCCAACATCGTGATCTGAAATAACGAGCTACACGGTCAATGAGGCTTCTAAATCTGAAGGTCCCTGCGTATCGTTATGCATCAATAGAATGAAAGCAACAACGCCATCAACTACTGCAAACTCATCTGTCAGACACTTGCCAGCAGCGCAAACGCCATCGCTATTGTTCAAAGCATTTCATCTCATTCTCAACCATTGAAATCTAATGCTTCACCTTGTGCCAACATCGTTGTAGGGAAGTTCAAGCACTGTAAATGAGAGTTACAGGCAAAACAAAACACTTGTAGATAACTTCGACGATGCCGTTTTGTAACGGTTGGAGGAGACCAAGTGCGTCTATAGCAGGCCGCAGCCACGCTAGCATCCAACTTGGCCTCTGTAAACTGAAGCATCTTGACGCAATCCATGCAGTTGAACAAACCTTTTCGAAGTTGCGTTGAACTGGTGGCACCATCAGTCGAGATCTTTGACTTGGAACAACGGTTGATCAAGCATGAATAGTGAAGACAACGACAGTGCTTTACAACAATATGCTCGGTTCTCAAACGTCAACCTAAGACCTTGAAAAAAATGAAGAAAGCGTCCAGTTGGCAGTAGAGCTGTGCCAGTTTATTTAATTGCAAGGCTAACGTTGTGGTTAGAGCCGAGCATGCCGTCCAGCATCAGAATTAAATGCTTGACCAGTCCTTCGTAAAAGTGAAACATACTGGCACTGGTTGTACTGGGCAATGTTAACAATGCTTGATACACAGTTATGGACTAATAAAAAATGAAGCCATAATGTTCACTCACCTCT